>CCAG010004571.1:0-55003 GCA_001077435.1 Glossina morsitans morsitans | reverse complement strand
CACTCGACAATCTTTTTTTTTTTCAACGTTTGAGCTGTGATTGTGGAGCCATAACAAATGTGCTGTTCTATTAATTAGTCGGGTGAGTAATGTTAAAATTATTAAAATATTAATAGTAGTAATGTAGAGTTCAATAAAAACTATTTTACAAATATTTTATTTAGATCTCTTGAAAGAGAGAGAGAGAGAGAGAGAGAGAGAGAGAGTAATATAGTAATAGAGTGAAAGAGAGTGAGTGAGAGAGAGAGAGAGAGAGAAATAGAAAGAGAAGAGGCTGTACAGAAATGAAAACGCTCTCACGTAGAGCAAAATATTAAAAGGAAGTAAATTTAATAGCGTGGAAATTATCTCATAGTAAGCAGACGGCTATGAGAAGCCAGAAAATCTGAAGAGAGGAAAGATTAATTATGAAAATTGTTAAAAATGATGATTGATTATCGATAATTAGATAAACGCAATTCATCCGAAATATCAAATAACGTAAGGATGTCAAAACGTGTATATTTATGTGTGTGTGTGTATATTTGTGAGTGATTTCATACAACGTATAAATAAATTGCACATTTTACATTAATTAATAAGAAAATTGCTTGCACGCAACGTATGGAAATGAAACAAAACATAAGATCTCAGTGAAAGTTTCACATAGAAATAGACACAGAGAAAGAGAAAGACGGAAAGAGCGAGAGAGTAATATAGTAGAGAGCAAAGTAATCAAGGAAACAGAAACCGTCGAGTACTTATTATGTAGGTGTTTATTTATACGAATGCACACATGTAGACCACATAGTCTACAACATTTAGTTGTTTTCATTTGATTTTAAGAACATTTCGAAAATATTGCAAACAATTTATAAGAATTTTCATTTTTTTTTCTTCTTCTTCTTTTTCAGCATAATGGTCTATTTAAGTCACTAATTAAGTATATATATAATGTGTGCGACATAGTTCAGAGAAACAAAAAAGAGAGAGAGAAAAAGAAGAAGATGATAGATAGAGAGAGAGAGAGAGAGAGAGAGAGAGAAGGAACAGCATGTGTTTACAGAATTAACAAAAATAATCACAAAACAACAAGCGCATAAAAAGAGGTGTGTATAGGAAAAATAAATATTAAAACATAAAAAGTAGAGAACAATTGTTTTTTTGATCTTTTTACATTTTTTTTGTTACTGTTAATTTGACAGAATGGGATAAAACTTTTTTTTTGTTTTTTTTTTTTTTTTTTTTTTAAATATAAAATTTCATACAGAAATATTTTTTTATTGATAACTGGAAGAGGTAAGAGAATGAATGAGAATATTATATGTGAGAGAGAATAAAAAATTAAAAAATATTTCTATATCTAAAAAAAATTAAACAAGTTTTTGATAGGCAAACCACTACTGATTGCATCACGATCAACGCGTATCCCGTTTGTTTTAGCGGGAATGTTGCACTCAGATCTTAAAACTTTCATTGATAATTATTTATGAAACGTACACACACAAACTCTGCACTTTAACTGAGAAATTAATCATAATAAATAATTGCGCTACTAATTTTTTCTTCTTACTGATACCTGCTTCTGCTTTACCTATACTATACTACACTGCTCTCATCCGTTATAAAAAATTGATTGTCTGCATCGGCGGTAAGTCTCATCTCTTATCTGTATCAGTCGTCAAGTGTTCTAGCTTTTCACAATTTTGTTCAGGTATATATTTAGGTTAACCTGACAACAAATATACAAAAACCAATAATACATAAAGATTACGATAGAATTCTTACAGATTTTAACAAACGATTAACTTACGACTTGGATAAAAGCAATTTAAAGGAGGCTACAACAATCTTAGATGAAGCATTTACAGCAACTAGTAGTGTAGTAGAATTCTTTAACCTCACTCAACGGAAATTTAGACATATCATATCACATCTCAAAGTAAGCACACATAAGTTTCATTTGATTTATACGTTTGGTTGCTAGTGCATGTGCCGGCATTCATCCAACTTATCAACATTTTCCTCGCCGGAGAAATTATTGCTATGCATTACGCCCACTTATTGTTGATTATTAAATATTGCGGCGATCTACATAAAAAAATATAATTGAAGACGTTTGCGGAAATTAGTGCAATCGTCTTTTGACCGACTTAAACAACGAGTAATGCGGACCGTAATAGTCCAAGTAATGAGAAAAAATGTAATCTGCATCACCTCTCCATCAAGGTCTTTTTCCCCAAGACGACTTTTGCGATAATTCTAAAAATCGTTGTTTGCCATACGCAGTCCATTTTTAAGTAGATTGACATCCGAATGTTGAAAAGTGTGTCGTATTTGACAATAATGCGCGGCGATATATTGAGCTAAAGAAAAGACTGTTCAGCATCAAGCAACAGAAAAAACGAATTGTGGTCCACGGGATCACATGTGTCCTTATAATCATTGCGCAAAAGCTTTATTGGCAAGCATCCGAATACTTTTTTTTTTTGTGTGCTGACGTCTGTTATTTGTGCAACATTTCGCCATTCAAAGGGTCCTGAGAAAAGCACTTCACCTTTTCGTCGAGTAGTTTCACGAATCCTATAATAACACCATAATGGCTGGCTTTGCCGGAAGGGACAGTGTTCTGAGGAGTGATATCTTTTTCCTGCCTATAAATTTAAAACGCAGTAATTGCAGAACCTATTTATTAAAAAGTAACAAGTTTTACCCAAAACAAAAAAGATTCATTCTAAACTGTGCCACCAAAAGAAAGGCTCACATCGTCTGTCACGCGTAACCATTAGGTAGGTAGAAATTAAAAGTTATATAAGAATATAATTAAAGTCGTTTTATTAGTGAAAATGTAATAAAATTTACTTTGTATAGGCAAAATGTAGTAGGTACCTACAATAATTTAGACTGTTTTCTTCTTCTTTTTTTTTTTTTTTTGTAATAGAAATAAAATCGCGTTCAACTTCCTTTCGCACATAGCATGTGAATTCGAAATTATTTACAAATCGTGCGTAAAATGATTTCTGAAATTAGTATTTGGAACACGTCCTCGCAGACATCAATGCGATTTGCGCACACATAGCTAGTTGGAAAAGCAGAACAACAGAAAATTAAATAAAATATAAACCAAGAATTGCCAGCGGATAAAACATGCAAAATTTTTAAAAGTTTTCCTATGCCCGACAAAATCCGAAAAATGTGTTAATATATAATTACACAAAAGTTTTGTTTTTAATTTGAAAAAAAAAAAAAAAAAAAAGAAGGAATAAAATAATAAACAAAAATCGCTGTAGCACACACATAAACGCGATGCAAATAATAATTAAACGTGAAAAATGTTTTCTTGTCGTTCTACTCTATAAATAAATAAAGAATTTTCAGTTTGATGATTTTATGATTTTCTTTTTTTTTTTCTCCCCCCTTTTAATTTAATGATATTTTCAATTATAACGATCTTCTTTGTATAACGTCTCTAAATATCATCTATAAAAACTTCTGAGAAACACATAAACAATAAAAATTGTATATATGTAAGCAATTGGCTACACACACGAAACGACCCCTGAATCTTAGTATTATAATAATAACAGAAAACTATACAAAAGAATATTCGGTGGTCTTACTGATTAAAGATTTCTCGATTCTCGAAATATATGCCAAAATTCCAAGCAAGTAACAAAACGTGTGACATATCGCAATATTAATATGAGAACAAAAGATCATCTTCGACGCCAGCTAAGCGCAATTGTTCGACTTCTATCCATCATATCTTCACAATGCCTAGTCGATGATCAAGCGAAGAATCGACCAAACAAGCTAATCGACTAAGTATACTATAAACACATGCTAACGAACATTTAAAAAGCAAAGAACGGAAATCATTTATGAAAGCAAATGTTGCGTTTCCTTTCGCCTCGAAGGTAGAAAGGCTGGTGGTAGCAAGTTTAATAGAAGATTTTTGAGACGTCAAAACATGCCAGCAATGTAAAGGGCTATAAATTAATTTAACAAAAAAAAAAAAAAAAATGATGGGAACAATTCTTTCCTATCCGCCCATTCGTTTTCCTGCTCGCTATCCTGCAATTAAACCTTGACGATCCCCCACTCAGGCAGAACACAATAATCAACATAATGGTTAGGTTATGCATGAATTTTCCTTAATTAAAGAAGTTGCGTCAGTCGAAAAAGAATCGATTTCAGCTCCTGTGGCTGGTGGTGACTGGCTTCAAGTGAATGATTCGAGACTGGTTACGCCCCTTGATCGCAATCAAAAATTGCAAGCAAATTTCAAAAATAAATCATTTTTGCATCAATTATTACCATGCGTGCACCTGTATTGCCAAAGAAGTTTTTAAGCAACGGTAATAGGTGAAGATAAACATTCGATCCGATTCACTTGAAAACGCTAAAACTCTAGCAGAGTCGTGGATAATACCTTCTCCAGAAAATAGATAGTTTCTACAGATAAACTACAAATCAGCATTCTGCTCATCGCTTCCGAGACGACAGTCATGTGAGATGTGGTTACAAATGGCTCCCCGCGAAGTTAACTTATGAACAACCCGAATACCCTTTAAAGAAAGTAATTCGCAGCAATTCTATTTATATTCTGTTTAGTAGAAGGATCTTTAAAGACGCAGAACCCGAACACGTTCGAGCTCATTATCAAAACAAATCCGCTGATAACACGTGGAAAACAAGATTCGTCGACTTTGTATTTTCTATTATGAAACGTTGATTCTCATTCACCTAAACAGATATATTAAAAGCAAATTGCAGTCGATTAATTGTCGGTCACAGCTGTACAGGTCTACTTCAATCCATCTATCCACGCTCTAGATAAAATTTCACTCTTCCCACTGATCTATTACTCACTCCGTTCTTCCTGCTTCTACTGTAGGCAAACCTCCGCACAAATTTTCAACGCGTTGCCGAACTGAAGGCCAAGTAGAACATCGGCTATTTTAGTTTGCAGCTAGTGCTATGTACTCCCAAAATTTTAACATCGTAGCGTGAAGAAGAAATCGAGGCACGCTCACCGCTGCCCCATCACCGAACTTTCTAAACTAAACAACTTTCATTATTAGCTTTTATTATGAACTTTTTATCTTTTTCTGACGTTTGAAATCTTCAAAAAAATTTGATTATACCGGATGACACGATGTAAGGCGCAGAACTATTTTCACTACCAAGGGTTTGAAGAAATTAAAATTCTTTTTATGCATGGTGCATCTTTCCGCCAGGTTAAATTCTCTTAAAAGGAAATTCTATATGAGGCGTTGGGCGTGATTTACGAACTTATTCACCAGAATTATGGCTAATTCTTTAGTTTTTGATCATAATAAGGTCTCTTCTGAATTTGTATTGATTCGTTGGGGATTCGTTGCCTATTGAAGCCTACTCAGAGCATATTTTTATTAGATGCAAGCAAATTAACCGTAACTGGTTAAGTTCTGACGATATTGGAATGAAATTGGTCTCAGAGATCAGATTAAAGTGCTGCCGCCAAAGGCCTATCTGTCGATTCGACTAGGGGAAACCGTAAACGGGGGAACCGTGAACGATATTTCTGCTGCCAACGACAAACAGCACAAAACAATTGAGATCATCACGGGAGTCGAAATTCTTTTTCCCTATATATAAATTCTATCGAAATCTTGAAGAAGAAGAAGAAAAGTGAAGAGTTCTCGATTGAGATTCGGCTTTTTATGCTTAAAAGAAACTTCCATGTTAACGGAATGCAACATTGTACCAAACTCTTGGTGCTCACACACCCATGAAAGAAGAGAAACTTGATGTTGAACTGTACTTTTCAAACCATTCAAACGAAAAATAATAAAAAAAAAAAAAAAATTAAAACACTTTTTTATTTATTATTCTCTATGTAAATCGCACATAGCAGTAAGTGGCAATAAGCATACAAGTATGTGCGTATTTCAAGGCCTTTATACGCACATTTATGCTATTTATCATTCCGTCTTTTGCTTTATTACAACATTATTATTAAAGCGTAGAAAAAGATCGGTCTAAGGTTAAGTCAAGAAATGTGATAATTAGTGTCCAATGGTATAGTCCGAGCGCCAATCTTTGATTCTTTCTTTCGTTTCTTGAGATGAATAAAAGCAATTATTGAAATGAAACTTTATATAAAAGCAAATATAATTCTTCTCACATACATAGTACGTACGTACGTACTACGTCAAGGCGTTTGCATCTGCGTGCAATAAGCAAAAAGAAAAAGAAAAGGCAATAGCGTTAAAAACAAATTTGAAAAAAAAAGTGATGAGCCAGACTTGGATGACCGATCAACATTGTAACAGAAAAAGAAAAAAAAAAGAGCCCGATAATGAGTGAGAGGAAAAACAACGAGAGCAGCACACGGTAAGCAATGAAAGATTTTATCGTCAACTGAACTTGACAAACACACATTATACACATAAATGTTTATACACGTATATGCATGGTTCGTATGAATCGCTGGCAATATTTTGTGTACAGTTTTGCAGACAAGCATAAAAACTCATTTCCGTTGTATTTCAAACGGGGAGCCCTCTGTGTGATTGATAGTAGTAGTTAATGGTAATTTTTTATGACGTTTCTTTTTATTTTTTCTTTTTTTTTCTCTCTCCTCATTCTTTACACATTCACACATGCATCGATCCCGTGATTAATATGGATAACTTATTCGCACACAAATGCATACATTTTTATGGTTATTTTACGAATGTGTTCAAGTGCTAAAAATTAATCCTAAATTTGTTGGCATGAATGAATGAATGAATGAAAAAGCGATTAAATACAAAGTAAGTTATCTCTACTTTATCTTTATTTATATACCCGAGAAGCGCACCTTCAATATTAGTATTTTCAATAATACTTGGCGCAACAACAATAAACAACCGATTAACGCAGATTTGTTTATGCGGTTAAATACTTGTTATACGAATTTTATATCGACATCTAACTAACTCTGTTAACTATGTTTGTTTGTTGAAATTTTTCTGTTTCCCTCACAACCTGGACAATTTTCTTCCCTATAGAAATTTTAAATATCTTCGAACCAAGCGCTAAGGACAAATGTACGGACGGTGTGGTCAACTCAATTTGAATATATCATGCTTATCGAGAATACGCTTTAATTATACCCGTTTTACCGAAGGATGCTCAGAAAAACCTTTCGGAGACCCCACAATCTATAAGTATTCTTGATCAACGCCATATTCTGAATCGATTTACGCCGCTGGACGTAAAAATGAAGCAATCGACCTTAGCATTAGAAACATTGGAAGTTCTTACACGCATGTTAATATTGAAAATAGGCCCAATACGCCTACAATACCACGTACACTGAAAATACCTGTTTTTCAAAAAGAATAAAAAATTGATTTTTTTTCTCGTTACTCATCAACTACATCAGATAAATGTATAACAATTTGAACGCATATTCTGTGGGCGTTGTAGTATTTGCAGAAAAAATGAGACAAATTGGCCACGCCTACCCAATATTATAGTGTATTAACATTTTTTTTCAAATACGTTTATAACGCGCAGAAATAACCTTTAAAAAGGTATATAAAGTATATAAATAAATTCTTGGCCAGTGTCAAATTTAGAATGCATCTAAGTACGCCCGTCTATTTGTCTGCCAATCAGTCCATCTGCCCAAATGTGCATATGGTATCTGCAACAAACATTTTGCCGTTAGCGAAACTGAAGACATCGCCTGCAAATGTGTAACAGAACTTGCAAGTGAACACGCACACCTACACTACCGACACACCTATGCACAAAAACTTTTGAAAACAGAAAAATTTTGCCGCGCCCTACTACAGAGCATGAAAATTTACCCCTTTCACATTTTTTGCCTTTCATATATTTTTTACGTTTGGTTCGAAAAGACCGAAGAGACCTCGGCAAGTAAATTTTGGTGAAGGGTGCCACTATTGAAAAATCGCATAGTTCATGAGATCTTGAATGAAGTTGCAGCATTAATACATTTCCTAATTGGTGTAGTCACAGTCAACATCGATATCAGTCAATATGCAATTGCAAGAAATGAAAAAATACGACGACTCACTGCTTTTTTTGGCTGTAGTAGGCAGCCTCAGTTTACGAAGAATGTCTACAGCTTATTGTAGTGCGTCCGCGTAAAACTATCGTCACAGGACACATTTATTAAATAGAAGAGAGGTAGGTAGGTGGTAGCAGGTATTGGAAAATATGAAATAATTTCATATTTCATAATAGACAACTAAGACCGTATTTTTTAAAAAATTTCGTTTCTTTTCACTGTTAATTTTTATTTTTATTACATTTATATAAATAAAAATATAAGTTCATGTTAAAGTCACGAGTTTTTTATTTAAATTTACGCTTTCTTAATGGAAAATAACAAAAACCTTCGATTGCTTTACGTGCGATTGTGCTCTTCCCCTAAAAATTTTCGAATATCATAACACAAAACCAGCAACAGATTGTAAGTCAGGCACAGTAAGCAGGCAGGCAGGCAGCAGGCGAAAAAAAAACCAACGAAAACAAAAACATTATAATACAAAATTACCTACACATTCATAACAACAAAAAGAGTTAAGGCACATCATCATCATCATCAACTCTCAACAGAAATACAAAATACACACCGACGAAACTACTTCAATTCAATTTCAAGGTCAAACGTGTTAAAATTTTCAAACCGGCCATTCAACTGAATATATAAATGCGTTGTTGTGGTATATTTTGTCAATTCTTTATATTTCGAGTTTTGTTTTTGTACGTTTTTTTTTTTGTTTTTTCAAGTCTTCGCCTTTTAACTGAAGGATCTCCCTGCATATAAATGAATAGATAAAGAATTGCATACAACAAAAAAAAAAGAAAAGCAAATCAACCAAGTGTGGTATCAAAAAACGATAGCAAAGCGAGTAACCTTACAATAGAAAGATATAATAATCAAACATATAAGTACAGAAGATGGTAAGAGTTGCCAGATAAGTTCAATTTTAAATAAAAGAACGGGTATACAAAAGATCATGATTTAGGATAATAACGAGAGATGATCGTAACCGGTCTTTGTGCTTTTGTTGTACAAATTTTACTTACATCGTCAAAACTTGGCATTAATAAGCTGCTGCTTTATGAACTGTACTAGACGGATGCCATTTTTAAACTTAATTGTACCGACCTTGCTTCCATATCTTGTAGTTCATTTGTTGGAATATGACAATCGAAGTGAAAACCTTCCAATGGTTAAAAAAAATATATATTTTTGTCGTTTAACACATGTCAACATACATTCTAAATATAATTTCAAGAATTGCTTTAGAAAGTGCCATAATCCAGAGCTTGTATATTATCTAAAAGCCCGATGAATTTCATTATAGAAGAACTAATCAGTGCACTAACGGAAATCATTTCTGTACCAAAATTACTGGATTTTTATTAGGCATATTTTTCAGGTTCATGCCGTGCGGCCAGCGAAATATTAATTTATAGAATCTTTGGCCGAGTTTCCCATTACGAACCCAGCCCAACCAAACCCGGCACTTTCTCAGTCCAATCATTAATCAATAATATTCCCATTTAAAGCTTAACTTAGTTTCTTCTTAATTTTTTGCTTTCAAATTTATAATTGGCTTGGACTATTACCATGCGGTTGGCGTTCCAAATTATTCGGCTTAAGATCGTTCATCTCATTAGTCTATATCTCCTCATTTTCAAGGCGTTTTATAGAGCTTTTAATTGGATTTTGAACACAGCTTTATTCTCTAAAACTAAAAGTGGCTTAATTTTAAGATGATACTTAGGGGAAAAGATGAAAAATGAAAATTTTTCCTATGGTAGTGGGGACTGACTTCCCACATTTTCCCATTTAAACCAACAAGAATAAGAGGAGTCTTTTCAACACCTTTTGGTGCTTGGTAAAGGTGAATTTCCACAACAAGTTATAAGGAATAACCCGACAGTGATGTCTAAAACGATTCCGTTCTTCATGCAAATAAGGAACTTACTTGCCAAGTTCACGATGCATATGCCTATGCGTTAAAAATTTTTTGGTAATTAGGTATAAAATTATTTCGCCAATTTTTCTTTAGATATCTGTATTTGTTTTTATTACGCCTTATACATATATAATATAAAAAATTATGTTTCAACACATTTATGTTGGACACAAATTATGTTGGAAACACATACGACTCTTTTTTTTTTCATCAAAATTATTTCAAAAATCAATCGCTTTCTTTTGTTTGAATTATTATTTTTTAGAATTTCTTTCCTACAAATAATTCTCGCAATCCGTAAAGGCTTTCTTCTTATCACGAAATGAGAATTCTTATCTGAGCTCGTCTTTCCTTATTTCTTAGATATTCGATGCGTTGGCAACTCTATTAGAGGCCGAAAGTAAACAAACCGCAGAATGTTAAAAAAAAAAGAAACAAAAAAATTTTTTTTGCTTATGTTGTCATTGTCAAGAGGAGCTTCTTTCATTTCTTCGAAGTTTCATTATTTGCTGACTTAATACCGATTGAAGGATGGCTGACAAATGTTTTCTAGACAATATTGCTTTAACACCGCATATGTGTATAAGTTAAACCAAGCCAAGTAAACGCAATTTGCTTCTGCTGTAGTCGAATTGTTTACTTCAAGTTCAGTTCCCATCACTGTCAACTATAAAATGTAACTCAACCAAGACCGGCTTTTGGATATGGAAGGCAAAAGTAAACATAATTTTTTTGCTTTACAAAAAAGAAACAAAAAAAAAATTGAAAAAAAGCAATTTTGTCTTGTTTCTATATCATCGTTCTTGGATTGCTGTAGTCATTACGTTTGTTATTTATTGATGTTGCTGTTGTTGTTTAATTTTTCAAGCCGAGTTCTCACTCCAACCATTTTTGGAAATTTAAAACGAAACAAAGACGAGACAAGAGATTTAAAGGCTTAAGTGCCAGCAGCGACAACAATGCATTCAACCATGAATAATGAGTTCAATCGTAATTTATTAAAAATGTTCAAAAAAAAAAAATATATATATATAAAAAAATATGATAAAAATTCCAGAACATTTTTATGGCGCGAAATCAAGTTTAAATTTAATGAAAATAAATTACGTATTAATTCCAATTTAACTGAAGTATTAATACAAATGTTTTTTTGTTAAGATGCAAAAAAAAAAACTCGTTTCAGATTAATTTCTATCAATACCTAAATTAATTGTTTTAATTACTTATACTAAAGTTGAAGTGAGTTCAATGACTTTAGGACACCATGAATGTAGTGCTGCCATGATTTCTAAAATATAGAACAGGTTTAACTGAAGATTCATACCCACACATAAATATAAAGGATACAACAAAACAAATCGCAGATTCTATTGTATTAGCATTTAAAAAAAAAGCAAACGATATTATTTACAACCACTACCACAGCAAAAAGGAATGACTGCATTAACGCAATTAACTAACATTATTACTTCTATTCACTCGTAGCTTACGACGAGTACACTATCGATCCATAATGCCAATGATTTGCATAATAAAATAAATACAAAATAATTTATAAAAATTCTACTATTGGTGTTTTGAAGAGATAAATTATGTAAGACTATGGTTGTTTCAAGAGGTAAATTGAATTCCATAAAGGAAACGGTCGGTACACGATTTCGTTAAAGATGAAAATTTTCTAAAGTTTACTGTAACAATGAATCGAATGTTTCAAAGCAACTATATTTACCCACTATTGTTGTTATTGTGATTATTATAAAAAAGATTAAATAAGTTTTTTTGTAATTAAATAAAGTTAATCCATTAACATATTTTACGTTATTTCCCTTTCGAATCTCAAAGTCCTTCCATTGATAATTTCACTCTTTCAATTGCTACTCATTACATATTGACATTCGCACCCAATTAAAGCTATCCTTTCTGTATAGTTTTGCTTTTGAATGTTTGGCTCACCTTGCAGATAAGTGATTCGAAATCTATAAAACCTTATCCGTGCATTAATCGCAAGCTAGTTCTCTACATTTTTTTCCAAGTAATACATACGGCATGATGTCTTTCACACAACATTCTTCGCAACTTCACTTCTCCACGATTTATTTATTATCATTTAATTGTCAGTTGATTGTTCCTAACACCACAGACAAGTAGTTACTCTTCAAAAAGATAAACCAGTTTAAGTAAAGGATTGATTACTGTTAGGAAAAAAGCAATTGCAGCCATCAAACGCGTCCTTCACTTTGATTGAATTTCAAAAGATTTTATAAATATTGCCGTCCAATAGTAGTAATTTTTGCAATAAGAGTACACGTTATCAGTTATTTAGCTTTATGATCAGGAAAAGTAATTATATTGCCTTTTGAACCAATATTTGCTACAGTCCTTTTTTTAGAATACTTTGCACTATCTTCTTCAAATACAATCTGTATCGATTAACGGCATATATTCGTCTCTTAGCCTTTCGAAACAATTTTCACCTCATTATGCCGTATTTGATGTATTTGCCGGAAAAAAGTTGAAATCAATTAATCCTTCGTTTGCTTATGCAAAGAGAAATATTACAGTGACCCCCATTTGCCATTGAAAGAAGAAGCAGTTGATTCTGTGGGGCAGTCAAGGATCTAATCCTCACTAAGTGTCACTTTTTTATCTTAATTTCAATGTATTTTTCGACTTTAACCAGCAGAATATCAGCTGTTTTTCTTAGAAAAGACATGCCTACTTTGTTGTTCGATATATGCAAAATTCAATCACATTTTACAAGAAAAACGTGTATTTTTTTCTAAAGTTTTTTAAAGAGATATTTCCCTTAATTATTTTCTTTAATAATGCTTTCTTTTTCATATTTAATAACCCCGTAGATATCCAAATATTCCATCCCTATTGTCGCCATACTTCTACAAATAAGACCTACTTTCATTAAAGGAAGTCAGCTGTGCTTTCCAGATAATTAAAACAAAAATATTATGCAGAGAATTTTATTATACATTATTATGGACAACAACAATTTGTCTCTTTTCTTCCAATGCGAAAGCTCAAATTCCCGTTTTAGAGAACTAGAGGAGTATAACCCTCTAAGAAACCCTAGCAGGGAAAATTAAATAAATTTAATTTTATAAATCTAATTCTAAAAATGAATAACGAGATTTTCATTGACAATATTTAGGAGAAGAAACTTAGACTATACATTTCTCCCTTTCACACTTGAGACATAGCTATGATAAAAGTTCTGAACGGTTGTAAATTATTGTAGTTAAAGTATGAAACAACACCTAAGTTCTGAAGGAAATAATTTCTTCTTAATATATTAATTAATTCAATATTTTTTAACTACTTTTCTTAAAGTTCATAGAAAAACTAGGACGAGATTTCACTTACTTTATTTTTTTTTATTACAATAATTCCAGTTAAGTGGAACGAAAACGCAAGACAAAAAAATGGTGAGAAATAAAAAAAGAATAAACACAAGAATGGAAAAAAAGAGGAACAGAAAACAAATGCGAAGGACTCTTCAATAAATAGAATGAACAGGTCTAAAAATTGAGAGAAAATTCTTATGGCCTACTGAGAATGGCAGGAAATTTGAAAACAGGTAAGAATGCAGAATGAGCCAAACAAATTAAAGTAGAAAACAAAATAAGAGAAAAAAAAAACAGAAGAAAAAGGAGAATAAAACACAAAAGTTAAAATATATGAACATGCCGCTGAAAACTGAGAACATAAAATTTGATAATTGTTAAAGATGGGAAGTATTTAATGAAAAAGGAGAAAATTAAAAATTGGATTAAAAAAAATATGAATTTTATTACTTACAGTTTTATATTTGTATTCCCAGTAAATATGTTGAAAATAAAATATACGAGGTACAAGAGATTTTTAAGAAGACAATAGCTCCTTCAGTTGCTTGCCGCAAATTTCCTAGTAGGATCAAGTGCTCAGAGCACAAGGCAAATATAAAAAAAAAACCTTATAGCACAGGATACGCGCAACGCGACGTTTTATTTTTTTTTTTTTATATATTATTTGCGAGTCTTCACTGTTTTTGGTTCAAGACACTTCAAATTTTGCGGAGATTTGTTTCTCTCGGCGTTGATGGGACGCTGTGTATTGAAGCACGCGTTTTATATATATTTACATATGTTAGGAGCAAGAAACAAAACACTGTAATTTTCCTACTATTTCAAAAGTTTGTGCTTTAGATATTCCAGAAAAATATAGAAGGAAATTGAAAAAAAAGTAATATAAATAGATATGAACAGAAAAAAAAGACTAAATCGCGAAAAGGTTAATTTAACAATGACTGTCGAACTTGAAAAATTGTTTCATTTCATTGGGTTCTCCTATTCATTTCTTTTCATTAGTGTGTGTGCATGCAAACGTTCTATCTTCTTCTAGTTAACTGTAAGACTCCTTGTGTTCTTATTAATTCTGATTACTGTCAATAGTTCTTTTGAAATAAATTTTTTTTAAACACCAAAAAAAAGACCAAAACGCATGTGTTTATAAGAAAATTTACGAACTCTTTATATGAAAATCGCGTCAACAATTGCGAGGACCATGGAAGAAGAAAACACGAACAGAGATCGTAAATAAAATCAAGCAAGCTCGCACGCACGCACGCATGCATGCACACACACACACACACACACACACCTGAAACCATAAAATGAAACACGAGGGAATATGAGTTTTTAAATTTTATGGTTATTGCTGTTGTTGTTGCGCATTTTCGTTGCATATATGCAAAAACAAAAAGAAAAAACCGGCAAACCTCGTGCAATAAAATAAATAAAAAACTCACAATTCTAAAGTGTTGTGTTGCCTTTTGTTGATTTTCTTCTATTTCTTGCTCACGTAAGAATCTCACAAAAATCATGTAAAATTACAATAAAATGGAGATAATTACACGTAACACAAAACGAATTACACAAAATACGCGAAAGAAACGAACAAACGAATTACTAAAAAACAAATAAACAAAAAAAAAATTTTCAACAAAGAAAAAAAATTCAAATCAATTTTGAACGAATAAAAAAAAAACGACAAATTTTTCAAAACTGAATTGAAATGAATTAAATTTCAAAGCAATCTATTACGTCGCTATGCCATTTTTTTTTTTTTTTTTGAAGTATATCACACATCTGCAAAGTTCTTTCCTTATTCTTATTGTTGCATTAACTGCTTTCAGCAAGTTTCTTACATATATTTCATATATAAAATGCCTGCAACAACACAAACATAAAGAAGAAGCAACAAATGGAATTTTTAGGTACCAGTAGCTTTCGTATGAACGCGCAAACAAATAACGCTTCGCTTCGCTTTATTTTCTTCTGTACTTATTTTGTTCTTTATCTATTTTGCACTTATTCTTACACACAAAATTGCTTACATTTACGTATTTATTACTTTTTTTACGACCAGTACAGCTTATTAACAAGTTAAAAATTCTAAACCATATAACTTTTGTTTCTTTTCAAATTAAAAATCTTTTCATTTCTTAGCACTTGTTTATTTTTACTATATATAAATATATATATATATATATGTATGGAATTAAATAAATAAAAAATCAAGTATGTACGCAGTTCACGCGACGATTAAAAACTGACAGTAGCTAAATAAAACTGTAAATTGGATAACAAATTTTGAGAAAGAAGCGGAAAATGAAAGATAGAGAAAGAGCGACCGTGAGAGAGATTAAGGCAGTTGTAAATGATAGAATGAGAACGTGTGAGAGCAAATACCCGATATGCAAAGATAAAACCGGAGAAAAATCAAGAGATCACTTTATTAAAAATAAGCATTGCCAGTATTAAGTTTCCTTTAATACGAATTTTATCGTAATTAAACAGAAACTTGCTTTTTGTATATATATTTTTTTAAATGTACTGATGTTTTTTGATAGAAAAATTAAAAAATAAATATATGTATATTTATGCATATATATATTATATTTATTTATATATTTTCATATTTTCATATATTCTTGTACGACGAATGTGTTTGCTACGTCAAGTTAGATAATCAAAATTAACGGATTTATTAATTAGATCCGTTTAATTTTCATTTTATTATATGAAAAGTAATATAAACCAAAATATGACTGGTTGCGCACAATAAATTCCAAAAATTTCTAGAATAATAAAATGGAGTAGGCATTCTAAATATATATACATGTATATGCTTTATCTCAGTATACATGTGTAGTATATACACATTAGGATGCTACGAAAACCAAGAAGACAATGAATGACAAATTGGAAAACCTGTATCTAGATATACTGGTGTATGAAATAATTTCCAGCTTTCCAGTGGCAGTGCCAATAGAACCTAACCTGATGATTTTAGATGAAATTTTGTTTTTTGCCGGCCAAACAACGACGTGAACAGAAGGCCAAAGGACAGACAAGCGGACTGTACAGGCTACATGTGTTATTCATGCTGATTAAGGATGTATATCTGGTAAGGTCCCCAAAGCATGCTTAGTGATCGTTGTTGATATATTCGTTACACCTCTAGACATGGCCAATGTACTTAACGATGAATGCCCGGCATTTTAATAATAATTTCTCTACTCATGCTTGGATTGTGAAACTTCAGATCATTGCAGTTGCACAGCTTCTTATTATTCACTCTCAAATAGACGCGTCTAACAAAACGTCCTCCTGAGACGTGCGCGATCTAGAAATTTCTTAGTTGTAATTGCAAGTTAACCTTGGCGAGTGATTACTTTAGTACGCATCTGTCTATCATCCGCTAAGGATGCAGTTGATATTACTTTACGTTAAACATTTGCCCATTGAAGCGTAGGACCCGTCTAATGAACATCAATAAAATAAACTTTCGACTAAGAATTTCATTAACACACACAGTACGGCAAGCGCAGTGGGGATTTTATTATAAGTAATTCCTGTAAATCTTTAATGTCGTTATTGCTATTGTAGTTGTTGTTGTAAACATGTTTAATTTACAATTCGCAAAAAAAAAAAGAATAAAGAAGAATTCTTGTTTATATACAAAAAGGTACACAAACAGATACTTATAGCGTTGGTTTGGTTAATATCATGAAAATTATTCTAATCTAAACAATATAATAATAAATGCATGTAGTGCATCGTATGCAATCGTAATAATGTTCGTTTGCATGTGTATGTTTGTTTATAAATTGTTTTGCATACAACAAATTTTACGGCAAATTTTAAAAGAAATTTAGGAAATTTTCGCTATTTTCAAAACACATGACACGTTGTATATAAAAAAAAAAATGAGGTACAAAGCTACAAAAGGTAAGTGATTTATGTTATAAATGACGGGCGCTGCTTGACGCGGTAACTGTTAGTGTAATTGGTTGGTGAATATACGTTTGCAAGATTCTTTGCATTGTGCAGGTGTTTGCTTTATTTCGATGAAATTTCATTTCATAGCGACACAGACACTTTGTTTGTATATGAAATATACGCACATGCATAAATTCTCTTTTATTAATTTCTTAATTTTATTAGAAGATAATTACCGATTTAATTATAATTTGAAAACATTTAATGTTTTGCTATTTGGACACTTCAACGTTTTAAATAACTTTTACCCCTACGAACCTTTAATCAGTATCACTGGTTCGCATCCATATGTTCGGGTATTAATTGACCGAAGTTCGCAGTCGTGTCTGCTTACTGGTATGTTCGGGTAAAAGTTTTATGAACACTTTTTTCCTCCTTCTTGTGAATTAATCATGAGTGGCTATGATCCAAGCGAGATTTTTGTTAACTTCGAACGGCATTTGATGACTGCGAAGGCTGCGTTAGTCTTGCTTTTTTTTGTTTTGGAAATTTACTTCTCTTCTGGCCAGACGCAGTAAATTTACGCAATTGTATCAATTTATTATTGCAAGTATTGGGCATAGGACGTCATCATATGTGAGATTGGGGATCAGGAAGAACAACTAAACTATCTTTCAATTAGTCGTACCGCGACCAAGTAAACTTGTTGTGGACAGGTCCTAGTGAGCAAGTAGAGTTTCCTTTGACTAGACCTTGCGGGTAAGTAAACGAATGACTAAAATGGCTACCCACTGCTGTCTGCTGGTCATTCGGCGGCTAACTGAACCAAATATTCTATTGGCTTAACGAGGAACTGAACTAATTTGCCATTAGGCCTAGTTAGTTACTAAACTAGCAGCGGACTTGTCTTCGTGGGCACCTTAACTAACGGGTACCCAAGCTAACTACTCATTGGGCTTAACGAACAATTAACCTTGTTGGCCATCAACTAATCAGCGAATAACTAAATTAATCGCTCACTTGGCTTGGCGGGGAATTAATCCAGTTACTGATTAGCTCTTGGGAGTTATGCATTAAATTCGAAGCTCACCAGGATTTAAATGATGTAATATAGCTTTCCTTGGGTAATTGTGATGATGCGTAAAAACAATTTGTGACAATAACAGACTATACAACGCGGACTTTTATTAGAGTTTGGGAGATATAAATTTCCATTACATATAGAAATGAGTTTCGAACCGAAGAAATTGGAGACCACATAGTTTCTTTCTTGTCAAATCAATATTGCATTTACTATAGAATGCCTTTTGATGTTTAAAATAAAATTTTGCTTCTCACTAGAGACCTGAACCTACGGCATATTTTTACTTAGTTCTGAGTTAAATTATTGCCTGCCCGGTCCGGCAAAGGACTTTTAAAGGAACTGCTTGTTAAATTTCCCCTTTCTTGCCATAACTGACTTGCAATGAAATTTGCGCGCCGTATGCATCAATATAAGCGAAATAGTAGGAGGAGTAAGTAAGAGAAATGATACGGACCCGCCGAATGTTTTAGTAATAATATAGACCTTTTTATATCTAGAGCAGAGAAATCATTAGAGTAAAGTCTGTCAAAAAAGTTTCATTGGTCAACTAGCAAAGGTAAAGGACTCAAAAAAAATCAATTGGATTGCAATGGTTACTGCGCAAAATGGCTGAGTGCATCACAAGTCACTCTCATCGCGACTTTCATTCAAAAGTCTTGGCAAGTCTAAAAGTTATTCTTTGTCTCTTGTGAGCAAAGTTTTTTTCATTTGAAAAGGAGTCAATACCGCTAAATATAGGGAATTAATTGTGGTTTTACAATCTTCCAGCTCCGTATACACAACTACAAGTCGTTCAAGTTGTTGACGTGAAGGGATCCTTGAGGTAAGACCAAGTGCGATGGTGTGTGATCTTCTTACTTGATAAAATTCTCAAAGTTTTTATAAAATAATTTATGATATTTTTTTTTTTTTATTTCAAATTTCAAAATTCCGTATCACTCATCACTCGTACTTATGCATGCATATTCAGTATGCAAAGTTACATGGAAAAAATTTGTTAAAGAATGAATGTTAATTTTTGTGACCTTAAGCAAGTTTCAAGTCCCGCCGTATGAAACTGAAGTGAAAATACAAAAATGAAGCAAAAAGTTTTTGTGTGTTTATGTGCACGAGAAACTAAACACGTGTTTATTATCCATAGGAATGTGTAAGTGTTTGCGTGTAGTTGTATTATATAATATTTTAATAATCGATATGCAAATTTGAGTATTTGAATACAATTCCAGATCAACGCACATAATGAACGACGACACGATGGGACGATGAAGAAAGTACATATACACACATATACACACATACACGCCCATTCACGCACCCATAAACAAATAGAACAGCAATAATTTGCATACTGCAATAGCGTAACAAACAGTTAAACTTACGCATATGACTACTTAAGCATATGGACGGAGCAGCGTTGCTGGAATCTTACATCATAAGGATCCGGACATAAGCATTGTGATTTTATGATTTTGATTTTACGTAAGTTTTTGACGTAAAAAGTAAGTAAACAATTTAAAGCAAGTACAGATATTACAGTGGGCCATGGCTCACCATTAAAAACCCTATACGACCCTAAAATTATTCATTCGACGACACTTGAAAGTAAGGTGTTATATAGGAACTGATAAAAATTATTTTCTGTGGCGGCCAAAACACATGAGTGTGCTAGAGTTCATCAACCTATCGCAAAAAATGCGGCCTGTAAATTAGACACAGGAACCAAGATGGACAGACAGAAAGACAAGCTTAAATCGGTATAAAAAAAAAGTGGGCTTAATTAAACTTATTAGACCATTACAGCACACCCTACAAAGTACAATACAGAAAATATTCAAAAGGTTCAAGAAGACTTGACATCAGTGTAAACCTAGCAACGTTCGGCTTTGTATGACTCCAGAGAGAAGCAATAGAATATTTTCATCATCTCGATTAAACTACTATGTGTCTACCTGTGGCCTAACTTATCTGACTCTGACTACTCGTTTCGGTTACTGTAGTTCATGCTTCGAGTTGCTTGCTGCTGGTGAAACATGGAACATCTTAGAATTTAATTAATTCGAGTCAAAAAGAAGCAATAAAATGAATGTAGTGCAATAAATTAAACCTTTATTAGAAACGAAACATGGACCCATCGTGTCGATGGCATTTTGTCCACGCTATTAAGCCCGCAGATTTATTGTTCAATTGCAAATAGCTTTTCCTGAAGAGAACGGAACGACGGTGAGTGACGGACGCTGTGGAAAAGTATACAACGATATGGAAAATTGATAAAAATCTTTTATTTCGAGAGTTAATATCTGAAAAATATTTGGGTCCTACTTCTTGAAATCTTTTCATATTTAACATGAGTTGGTACATGAGAATTACTGGCGTTAGTCTGTCTCTCTTATCATTTGAGCAAATGATTTAGGTAAAGGGGATACGCGTACCAACAAGAATTCTTGTCTTTTATAGATTTG
This sequence comes from Glossina morsitans morsitans, assembly GCA_001077435.1. Taxonomy (NCBI): domain Eukaryota; kingdom Metazoa; phylum Arthropoda; class Insecta; order Diptera; family Glossinidae; genus Glossina; species Glossina morsitans. The sequence goes on along the minus strand of CCAG010004571.1, from coordinate 34,215 downwards.
TTTCGAGACGATCTCGATACTATAAAAAAAGTCTCGGGATATTTTAACCCATTCCTCGAAACGCATTATGTTTAGATTAGCGACGCAAGGTGCCGGCAAGTGGGGTTATGGTTCTTCCAAAATAGTATAAATAATTTTGGACGAATTGTGTTACATTGCGTACAGTGTCTGACGGATTCGAGTCAGTAAGTCCAAGCGGAAGATATCCGCAAAACGGAGAAATTTTTATATTCAGTTAGCGTAGAATGGACTTATAATCATGTTAACGAGAGAACTAAGTTCTAATTTGTCAACAGAAAACCCGCAAGACCGCAAACGCACGATCTCCGTCCCTACATTCAGCTAATAGTCAGTAGCTAGTAATATCGCATTCGGCAGACTGAAGTGTTTACGTTATTTTAGTCAGTACATTTTCCTCCCATAGCTTCTAAGCTTGAAAAATAATTTTCATTAGCGAATTGAACGCAACAGAGGTTATTTTCACAATTTTAAAATTTCGGGAATATTGATAAACGGGATTGGATAGCGTTCGTGCAGTCTCGGTAAGCGGTTTGGTGTTGAACTTTTTTATTTTCCTTTGTTCTTTCAGGTTTAACTATTTTGTGTTCTCTACCTTGGTATGTGATGTTTGCTATATTTACATAAATATATGACAGTTGGCTGAAAAGTTTCAGGCCTACATAAGAGGTTTGCGAGATTCTACTTTATTCGTGAAAGTAATCGTTTTCATGATTGAAGTATAATCAGTTCAACGATTCTCTAACATTTCTGTCGAAAGCCTCAAGATATGCTTCAGTTTTCGCAATAACGTTATCAATTGATTCCTTAGCTTTTCTCCTGGAGCATTGTTTTCGAGATTTGTCGACAAATAATCTGTGGGGCAGCACATCGAACTTCAATTTATGTAATTTTTTTTATTGTACCTTGTGGTTTTTGTCAAGATGCGGTCACGTTTGTCGCGCCTAAATCTTGTTATGATATGTGAGAAGATGCGTTCTTTGGACGTGTTCGTAGACTTCTTTATGAACTCAATTCGTTTAGCAATAATCGCTTGGTGAACTTTAGTCATGTTTTTGTCGTCAGTGGTTACAGTTGTTTTTTTTTTTGCCGTCCACATCATTCATAGTCGTCCAAGCTTGTTCGACCATGTTTCAGTTGGGTTACCAAATGATGGTGAAAAGAGTCCCATCGCGTCCAACCCATAGAAGGGATCTATAAGTCGTCTTTAATTTGTGTAATTAATTTCGACTTTCAAAAACATATACCTAATGCCACATTTGGAATCGGTTTCTTCCTTTTTTCGCAAAAACATTCACATCGACTCACTCTAACGTAACAAGTAAGTACGTATCGATGCTTATATATTACTGAACTTTCATAGACGGACAAGCGCTGTCGTTTTCATGATAAATTCGAAAACTTTTCATACGACCTACGTAGACACGTGGACGTAGACGTATATGTATGCGAATTCGTCCACATTTTTCTCGTAGCAATTGTTACAAAAAGAGTTTTCGGTTTTTTTTTTTTTTTTTTAATGCATTTTGAAATATTGATTTATAACCGATATTATTATAGTACAGTAGTGGTCAGTGGTGGGATAGTCGGATTTTAATGTTTGTTGATAGTAGTGCTCTGATGATGTTTATGCTAAATTAACAAAATGCCCCTAAAATATAAACAATTCTTTTGAAATAGCTGTGAATATTGGAAACTAAACACACACATATTAAAGTGTTGTTTAGTAAATGCGTGTTGGTGTACATTTTTAAAAGTGTTGCAAAATTTCTCATGCAATCGTGCAATTTAATAAAAATATTCTACTTTTAATTTTTTTCGCTTTAATTTCTACAAAAATTGTTTATTCAGCAGTTTATGGAATGAAATCACAAATGAATTTACGAAAGAAAATGAAAGAAACTAAACAGAAAACCAACTCACCTGTAAATAGTTGATTGGCCTCAACCTGAAAAGTTAATGAAAAAAAATAAAAAAATAAAATGAAAACAAATTCGAAGGAAATATTGTTAAAAAGCAAATTATGCAAAAAAAGAATAAATACAAAAAAAAAAAAAAAAAACAATAGAAAAAATCTTCAAAGACAATTATAAATAAAAGTCTTTACAAATAGATATGATTTCAAAAGAAAGAGATTAAGTTGTCACTTATAAGTGCTAGACTGTGAGCACAGAAGCGCTCAAAGTTCTTACATTCATTTCATTCGTTTAATTCTTACTCAAGTATATTGGGATTTGTCGGTCTCTACACACAATAAATATAAGATATAATAATAATTTATGCAGGGAGATTACGTCGAATTTCAAATCGGATGTGGTCTTATTATCTAAATGAATAATTGAATGAATTTCAGACAAATATTATTTTTCCTCAGTATAAAATATAACGTCATTCAAAAAGAGGTACTATTTGATATCAACCGCCTATGCCGTCCTAATGTCTTTGTTTCATGAATCCTGCAGTCTGGCTGGCATCGTCCTGCTGATGAAAACATGTGAAAACGTTGTCTTCGTCCCTAGCATCAATTCGATGTCAACAAGAATCAGCTAATATCGTTCCCTGCCGCGATCGAATGAGCACTGTTTTCGAAAACATCCGATCCAATTATACCCTCACCGTATGAAACAGTTTCTCTTGACAGTTGCGAAGACTGTTCCGCTGTTACACTTGAGTATGCGAAGCGTCACAGTGCAAAATTTTTTGATGCTGTCTTGTTGGAAGACTCTACATTTTGACATTATCTCTTTTTTTTTTGATATTAATACTCGTAGGGTAGGCCACGCCTATTCTTAAATATTGCCCTCTTTTATTTAATTGATCGATTATAAGCATCACAATTCAGCAGCCCGGGTCAGTTCTTGTGGCCTTGAAAATTTTCAACGCACAAGGACAGAAGGACAGACAAAATTATCAACTGAAAGTTACACATTTTTTTAAATTTGAAATAACGGCAAAACGAAGTGATTTTTTATGTGCTGAGTTATGTCATTTTTATTTAAAAATAACCAACCAACTGACTTTGTGACTTTTTTCAACCCGTTTGTTAATAAGATTTTTCCGGTGAAAATATTTATTAGATTTTTTCTCGTGATTATATGACGTTAATTGGAGTAGATTTCACGTAAGTAAAGAAACCTTCTTAAAGTGACACAAGTTTTTGATGCTGTTCCGTGGTAAAAAGCGATTATGTCGCGTATATGTGGTAGTGAGTTAATTCGGAAAGACGATTCTGGAAGGCGAAAATCGGTATACGAATAATACAGATATCGCCTGTTGTAAGTTCAAATAATGTTTTGTGATTTTCTTAAGTAAACATTGCTCCAAAAGTAAGTTAGAAAGTTAGAAAGAACTGGAGCGAATGCTAAAAATCGTATATTATTTCAGGTGATGAGCTTTTTTAGTTCTTTTGATCGTCATCGAATGCCAATAATTGTACCTTGTTCTCATAAAAACGTTTACTTTTTATTAGAACCTTTATAACAGAGGATGTTCAAAAATAGGTCTACATGGTCCACTATTAGCATAGTGAATTTATGTGCGAGATTTGCCTATGTTCGATCAATTTTCATAATGAAAGATTAAAAATTCGTCCTTGTTGTTGTGCGGAGACAGAGTTTTCCTGGAAATTGCGGAGAGCGCAATTCACGCAATTGTCTCACTCCAATATTACCCACCGTCTTCGCTCGAGAAATACTCAAAATCAGTCATTTTTACATAGTCAATGATCATAAAAATTGTCCAATTTAATCCATTTTCAATAGCCTTTGTCCTTGGGGCTATAAACCTCATTGAAATAGCTCAAATTACTCATATATATACAAACACAATCATTGGGCAGGTAGGCAGACAGATTAAATTGATATAATGACGGGTGTGTTTATGCATAAACTTACTATACCCTTACTGCAGAACTTCGTGAGTATAATAACAGTTGTGGACCATAAGAGATCACGACCAGGAAAAGTAAATTTTTAACATCGTTCGCTGTAGCTTCGCCGGCTATTGCTATCGCTTAAGGCAGTCCATAAAGAGTTATGCTAGCTATAGATAAATAACTCAAAAACCCTTTTTGAAAAAAAGCTAAAATTTAAATATATTTTTTTGCTTAATATGTTGGGGATAGTGTTATGAAATTAGGTCGTTATGGTTTACGTTTGCCTAAGATTTCAAAGAGCAAAGGTTACGCTATCAAGTGTATTGATACTAAGGCGATACTAGGGCGAATTTTCATTTTCCTGCAAGTTTTCTTGCGAGAAAATATAAGTGTCAGTGAGGAAAGCAATTGTTGTTCTTGTTGAAGTAAGCAACTGGACTTTCTCTTATCCACGTTGTCAGTTACATTTTGCTATCAATTTCTTTCTTTTTTTTCTTTTTTTTTTTAATCTAAAGGCCTTCGGTTAAATGCTTCAATATATTAATTACTGTTCAGTGTCGAAATAGTCAATTTATATATATTACATACATATATATATATATGTATACATAAAAACATCGGGTTAAATGATGATGATCTTAATGACAATAATGACTTTCATCAACCTCTCTTATCGACCTTACCATAGGCGATGAATTTCAATTAATTTGTGTACGTTTGGTTGTAATTATCAAAATGATAAAAACTCATGTTTAAATAAATTTACATACATACCTGCGCATAATGTATATATATATATATGTGTGTGTGTGTGTGTATGTGTGCATGTACATGCCTGTGTATGTTTCATAGTTTATTCAAAAGCAAATAAAATTTATGTGTTTCGCATACATTGAACGCGTAACGGACGTATGCGTGTAAATGTATTAAAATATTATAAATGGCGTATAAAACAAATAATCATTAAATAAATGTCAATAAGAAAATGTTGTAATTAAACGATTAACAAATTGTGTTCATTTTCTGTTGGTTTTGTTTTATACTTATATACACGCATACACACACGTATATATACATTTACAAATTTTCGGCGAAATTATTCATTCTGAGCGCTTTACTACTATACGCTACTATCTACAGATTCTTTTATAACATTTGATTAATTCTCTGATCCGCTTTCATATTACCTTGTGTGTTTGTCCCCGAGCACTGTTAGGTTTCATTTTCAATGACGAAACTATACTAACTTCGTATCATAAGCAAAGCAGCGGTAACCGCAATGAAGGAAAATGCTTATAGAATGATCGGACGTCTTGAAATATTAGGGGGTTGCAAAACAGTTGGCAATTTTTTCACTTGAAAAAGTCATTTATTGGGAAAAATTGGTGCAATGTTTCAAAATATTTTCTATAATTTTTTACAGCTTTTTTTTCTCGCCTTTGTGATAACATGTCTCCTCAACAATACAATTATGTATTGTTAGTTAAAAATAAACGCTATATCATAATACAATAGCTTCTGTCCACTAATAGCACAATACATTAGTTCGCCATTTCCACCACAACTATTTCCAAAGCCATTTTTAATTAAATTTCTGCATTTCTTTTGCGGACAGAACACAAAAGTTTTTACAAAGGAGGTAAGCCACGGAAACAAGCAAAATATTATAGGACCATGTCCCCCCAATACTAGATACCACACACTGCATTGCTTAGTACCTATCACGAGTTTTCAAGATAAATTCGTAGGCGCAAAGTAGTCCAAAATATAGTCCGATCCGAGCAGAGAGATGAATAAACTTCGAATTACCTTCTGAAGCGATCGGTATAAAGATGGAAGTATGTAAAGTCCTTCTTTGTTTTATATATACATTCGCCCATGCCCTTGTAGCTGTGATGCAGTGCATAAGAGGATATCTTTTTTAACCATTTTTCGTTCCTTTTTTTGGATGGAAAAAAAGATAATGGAATAATAATATTTGAGAAGGTGGACGGCCCCATCTTTTTATGTTTTTTTCGATTATTTAAGGGACCAGAATCAAAGCTAAAGTGGCCCCTTAAATGGAAAATAAATGAACGCGTTTCCACAATAAAGTTAATTTTTTTCATATGCTACCTAGTAATTGTATCTCGTAATACACAAGCACACAGCCGCATGGAAGTGAATGCTGAAGATCTCAAAAAGCTTCTTATTCGATCGTAGTATTCTTAATTCGCAAAGTTCTTTTCATTCTAGTGACGAAGTAGCCCGCAACTACGTAATCAATACGCCGGAAAGTGCTGGTTTTTGTTCGTATGGCTGTATTCTTTCCCTAACTCGCTCGTTACCTTTTCTACCAATATCTTGTTGCGGAATAACAGTGGATCGCGAAGCAAATGACGCTTGCTTTTATTAATCCCTAAATTAAACGATTTGTTTACATAACTAATATATTAAACTGTGTATTTTTTTGGGGGAGCTTGGGATAATAAAATTATTTCTTTTAACCGAAATTTTTAGGAAACACTGCTTCAAATTTTATTTAAAATGGGAAACACAGGTCATTTAGTCAAAATAAACATTCTAAATATGCAACAATATTATGAATAAATACACACATATACCACACACATATATATATATATGCATATATACATTGTCTGCCTATGCTAAATATTTTGCATATCAGTTCAACTATGCTTTCAAAGTAATTTAAATTCTTTGCGGTTGCGGTCGTCGGTGTATTTGCTCCTTATCTTTATATATATATATATATATCTGAAAAATATATCCTTCTTTCTTTTCCGCAAACATTATTATAAACACACTAATATAGATTTGCTGCACTTTAATCGATTACAAAAGAAAATTTTGTAAATATTTACAATAATCGGAAATGGAAGTAAGCATGGAAAAGTTAAAGTAAATAAGCAAATATGTGTGTGTGGTTAAAATTGATTAAAGAAAAACAAAGTTATGCTAGTCTCCACCAAGAGTAAACGAATGAAGCTTGCATGTAGATATACTAAACTGATTACTCTTCTTAAGCGCGGGGGGAAAAAACTAGCGTAGTGAGCGGCGGCGCCAAACTTGCATAAGAAAGGAACAGGCTTTTCATTTCAGATAGCTATACTATATATTTGAAGAAATTCGAAAACTATATAGAATTCGAAGCTGATATACACTTAATTCCAAGAGACTTTACTTAAGAAAAAAAAAAAAACATTTCTGAATCGTAATCACAAACGTAACCACGTTAATCTTTTCATCTGTTTGTTCATCGGTTAACATCATAATTAAAAGTCCATTGATATCTGAGGTAGTTCCTCTTTTTTTTGTTAGAAACCTTTCTATACATAGAGCGGTCAATATTTGATTATAATAATTTCCTCACGAAGTAACTGTGACTTTCATGTTCCAAGCCGATCAAAAGATTTATTTAAATAAATTTAGCGACTGTCCTTGGCAAAGCCAAGGTGTTTTCAATTCAAAGTGGCTTTTAAAAAACATTAACTCCTCTCCTTTGAAACGATCTCTGAAGTGAATACAATTCAATCACATGCAAAACGAATCATTTACAGAAGTATAATGTGATAGACCACTAACTACTAATATTTGTTCAGTCAATCGTACAGGACACATCAACAATCCTTTTTTTTTTCAGCAAGTCCGAACGCCTTTTTCTTTTTTTCTCTTATCTGCGTATCTGACCTTCTCTCCATCTCTCTCTCTCTCTTTGCTTTATATTCATTTTCAGTTTGGTTTGTAATTTTTTTTTCCATCTCGTTGATTGCGTACTTTCCTATCTTAATTTGTAGCACATTTCCTCGTCTCCTCCTCTTGTCGCGTTCCGCAACCTTTCCGCTGCTAGGTTTTCTTTTGCCATCATTATCATATCCCAAGACGGTTCCGGTTTACTCGCCGTCTTCTTGTGTGCTTTTAAGTATCTCTTGTCGGTGCCGTCATTGTCGATTGCCTCACTGATTTCTTTGCCAGAGTGCATTTTATTTCGATTCTTTGACCGTTTTGCCGAACACATCTTTTTCTGTCTTTGCGCGCTTGCCTCTTTCCCACTTCTTTTCCACCGTCTCAGTCCCCGCCCGCTTATGCATCTGGCAGTGTCTGCTCATTTTACCGCTTGCCCGCGCCCTCCTACTCCCTGGGTGCACGCTATCTTGCAACCTCTCTTTGTCTGGCTGTCCGTTTGTTCTAAAACTCGCCTAGTTGTCCATCCATTCAGCTGTTCCCAAGGTCATCCCCTCAAAAGACTGAAAGGATTGATTGGTTTCCATAGACCACATCAAGTCGCAATTAAAGAAGAAGAAGAAGCCCTAAACAAGAAATCCTTCAGTAAAAACAAAGCTCCAAACTGCAAAATAGACAATATACCAGTGATATAAAGACGGTTTCCGATCTGGTCACTAATCCGCACATACTATGCTCATAATGAATGGAAAATGACTGCTTGTCGTATATTAGCCGTCTTAAGGTAATTAGTTGGATTTTAAGATGGATACAATCCCGGGCACAGGATCTACTTGCTTTTGCAAAAATTTCCATTTAATGCTCTTTCTAATAGCTGTGAGGATGATGATGTAACGCAACAAATAAACAAAAGAAAACAAATAAATAACGAAATGCTTTATAGTTTTCTATAGAAAAGAAATAAAAAACAATTGTGAGAAATAATAAATAATTAAATTTCATTTCATTTAACCGTAATGTAGGCGGCGTCGTAAGTTGAACTCATTCTCTCCTTTGCACGGACAGCGAATTAATCGAAATCAGTTTAATAACGCATTTGTTTACTCACAATAATTCACCTGAATAGTGTGTGTGTGTGTGTGTATACAATTACTGCGTAAACAATTACCTCAAAGTTAGAAAGATTGATGAGGAGGTTCACTATTTACACACAGTAAATATCTATACATACATACATGCAATCTTTATAATTTTACAATAAATGAATTCAGCAAAAATATTAAATATTTATTTAGTCACTCTCCACACAATTATCTGTATGCGTACTTATAATTGAGTGCATATTTTTTGTCCATACGTGCACATTTGTAGGTGTGTTTGTGTGTATAAGTGCATGTGCAATGATGCGGTAATACGCGTTTGTATAAATAGGAAAATCTACAAATAATATATCGGTTTAACATTCACATCTAGACAGTGTGGCAGGCAAAAAGCCAATTTATGGCGTTTAGCATTCTGCGGTTAGATTTACAAATCAAGCTTTTAGCGTTGACGCTTCACCAATACGCGGTCGCGCACATACACATGGGCATCCATACTCACCATAACCCACATCCGCTAAGTGCACCCTACTAACTAATTCAAAAAAAAAAAAAAAAAAAAAAAAAAAAATGGAACTATTTTTATGTATAATTTTCAATACACAGACACGTTGCAGAACGCATTCAATGAGACGACGATTGCCGATAGGGATATCGAAGCAAGTAACTATTTGTGCATTCAAAATAATGAAGACTTCGTTTTGGCCAAAAAAAAGAAAAATTAAGAATAGCATGGCCATGTCAGCAGCATTGTTGCTAACGGTAACAATTTTTGAATAGGAAGAAATAAACAAGTTGGTCAACGTTTCTTTTCTCTCCAAACTCGTTTCTCTGTTCATTCTTCCTTCGGCGCACACGTCCCATTATATAATTTCAACGAAAAATTCGACGTCAATTCGTTCTACAATTCGTTCGTTCGTTGGTTCCTTCCTGCATTCGTCCTTCCATGTTTCAATTAATCTCAGTGTTCATCTGTTCACTCGATAGCCCATCCATCTATTGTCTTCTTTATTTGCCGCTTCGCCCATGCTATCGCACCTTCGTTTGTCCTTTTGATTCCTCCTCCTCCTGGATTCGTTCGCCTAGCCCTGTGTTCGTCTACCCGATAATGATAGGCCTCAACATTCCCCAGATTTGGTACTCCAGTTGTAGTGGGGCCCCTAGCGTATAGGGATTCTGTCACCCTGTGGGGGGCGCCCGAACGTGAACATTAAATCACTAGAGACATCTGTTCGTCTCTGTGTCCATCCGTTTTTCTGCCTGCGTCCTATTTCTCACACATTAAAGATTCGATGCAAACCGATTATAATCTTCCTCTTGTTTATTTGCATAGCCGTTATTGTAGTTCTAGTGAACATGTGCGTTTGTGTTTTTATTTCTTAATTAACATGCATATTATGCATATGTATGCATATTAATATTTAATTATTTAAGCATAAAACAAACCTTTCTCTCTCTCTCTCTCTCTCTCTCTCTCTCTTTTCCATTTTCTGTCTGCTTCTTCTTATCACTTTGCTATATAATATGAGTATAAGGATATGTGTTGGAAAATTCATTATTAAAACTTTGTGGCATTTTATAAATTATACTTTAATTATTTAATTTATAAAATTAATTAAATATTTCCGATATCAATTTTCGTAAATAGCAAACACACAAACCTATATATTATGAAATATTTGCGAATATTTATAAAATATTTTCATAAGCAATTACGAAAATATAGCAAATAAAAATAAATAAATAAACAAATTCGAAAGCTATCGGCCAGGACTGAACTTTGGACACCCATCATGTGCTAATCAAGTGATAAAATAAGGCCGCACTTACGGTGCTTGCTAACCCCAACCATTCGTATTAAAACTTCAAATATATGATGATTTCATGGGAAAAATTCTGTTATTAACGATTTTTGTTGCAATTGCTTCATAGTAGGCATAGAAGGTGTGATGGCAGGTATGCTGTATATATGCTTAATAGGCGAAATCGCCTAAGAATATGTAACTTAAACTTTAGTTATTCGTTTCAAATTTATTAATTTATTGCGGGCAGGTAACTCAAATAAACTAACGAACTGCAATGTGGCCTAACTGACCTTCAATCACACACACACACACACACACGCACACACTTATGGTATAATATATAAAAATTAGTACACACTTATCCATGACTAAAAAAGTATGAAAACGCAATGATATTTCATCCAAATATATAAATATTTACCAAAAGTCTGCGCACACATACACAGCAATAATTTCCATTTACATGCATAAATAAATAAAAAGTGCATGTTTTTAAATTTTCGAAAAACCTATTAAAAATTGTATATAATGTATGTGTGTGCGGTTTCTTTTTTTTTTTTTTTTTCTGTTAAGCCACTTTCTGGTGGTTGTTATTGTCAACGATAATAACGCAGTTGCAATGTCATCGTATTTCATATAATCACTTTTCACCGTTAATGCTGTAATTTGTTCGCTGCACGAAAGACACGACACATACGCAAAAGCCTCTTTTGTAATTAGTCAGAGTTACGCGAGTACGATTGTTCAGATTTCCTTCCTTTTACTGATGAACCTGCTGCTGCTGCTGCTGCTGCTACTACTACTTTCATTTTGGTTATTATTGTTGTTACTGTTAATATAACGGTGCTGAGGTGATGCTGTAGTAGCAGTGGTAGTGCAGTTGTGACATATGCTTGTTGACTTGGCTTTTGATCACATCGCAAAATGACCGAATTAACTGTAACTTAGTTGACTGTTGTTTATGATGAATTTCGCTTACATTTGGTGCAAATGACAGATAGAGAGAGAACTGGCGGCCTAATCCAGCGTTGACGTAATTGAGGAAGCCCAATATCAAAGAGATTTGGAACTCTTTTGTAATTCAACAATGGTTTTAATTTGTATTAATCATGCACATTCGCACTCACGCAAACTAGCGTATTTCCATATAGCGAACACGATAGTATACATAAAGAATGTTTCCAATAAATATACGGTTCAAATTACTGAAAAATGATTAACTACTAACTAAAGCCGTCACATTCAGTGTTTATTAAGTGTATGAAAACCATTTTAATTGATTATTGACCAGTTTGGTCGACTGGATAATGGCTGCATGTTTATTAAAGGCGTTTAATTATAAACCAAATCAAAAGTTAGTGTAAAACGAATGATGGATTCGTGACGTTTGACGAATAATTGACTTTTAGAATATCTGTAGAGCAACACAAGGGGGACATTTTAAGCTTAATACGTTAAGAGTCGGGTTTATGGGTTATAAGGTGTACTTTAGCTGCACTGAAGTTATTTAAACGAGGTTTATTTTCAAACCTCTTTTATATTCCAACTCCGCCTATGCGTTTTAGGGGTTTCCTCCACGTTTTTTGTTGGACACATCACTCAGGCGATATCTTCGGGGTACATGGGAATGGGAATGGTAGCGGAGAATGAGGTAAGTGTTTACGTACGTTCGACTTGAAAGTGGAAACGACGGGAAAGGTTATCGCCGATAGGTTGTTTCAAAGGAGGATAGTACTGTTGAATAGCAACGGCATTCGTGGCAATATGCCGTCCGATATGCAAGTAACTCTAAAACAGCTGCGTGGAAACGCTGAGGAAGCCGAGTAGTCTTGTAAAAGGACTTCATGGGTGGATAAATCTCTTTTATCTCTGTGGAATACTTGTCCTGTAGACATCGATTCATGGGTACAATACACCCCACTTTATGTCGTTGCTCAAGTATGTCCTGAATTTCAGACTATCTCTCGTCGCCCAGGGGCATCTGAAGAACTGGAAGCTGCCGCTCACACATGCGGATTGTGCTGTAATTTTGGATTCTAAATGATGCGAGCGTCGTCTGGCTGGAAGTGTTTTTTTGCGACACATTAATGTTCTTAAAGATAGTAAGTATCGCCTGCTCAAAACGCATTTACTAACTGTTACAAGAGTGGCAAACTGTTAAAGTTATCCGATTAACTGTGATTATCTTTGATTTCCTCATCTACTTAGGGTTAGATAACTAAAGTCTCAAATACTGCAAGAAAATTCTGGATTTCTTAAAAAAAAAGGGAGATAAAAGGTACTAAAATCAAGCGTTTCCGATTTGTTTCCAAGACAGACTCAGGTAACCCAGATAATCACGTTTGCGCCAATGTCTCTCATTGAAGACCAGCTGCAGTATATTCAAAAACACGATTAGGTAATTTTTTAGCCTGGCTGGCTCACACATATTTCACACTCCATCTAGGAGAGCTGAGAAACACTGAATTGAAGTGTCTTACTCTCTACCGGCATCGCACCTCCTGATTAGCGCTCGTTTCAACCCATTATTTATCGTTTGCCTTAGTAGAGCTTCCATGAACGCTTACATGTATATATAGATGTGATGAATATTTGGATAAAGTCTTTTTTAGCTTTTTGAAATAAGCGCTTTCTTCATATAAAAAAAAAAAAGAAAACAAATGATGGTTTATTTGCACACTTAATAGTTTCAAACTGTGTCAGTCCAAAATTGCATCGCATGAAGAGAGTGTTGAAGTTGTAAATGAAAATTAACACATTTGCAATCAACTATTGTGTATTTTAAGTAAATACTGCAACCTTTTTACCCATGAGACCGTATATGAAGTAAAGAATTGAAATTGAGTAACAACCCCATGGCATATAACTGAATTGAATTTTAGCTATAAAATTATCCCTAAGAAAATTACGATAGTCATTACAAAGTCACTCTTACCTCCTTTGGTTCAATGATTTCATTAACATATAGCACTGTCGCCTTTGGTTAAGTGAGCAACATTAGGATAAGCCTTTCACACTCATCAAGTTTCAAACGAATGCAATAGAAGAGCAAAGTATTTTCTTAAAAGTGCGCTTTTCAGTTTCCCTATCGGGCTGCTTTGTGCACTCCGCCACATTAATGTCTTCTAGGGGTCATTTGTCATTGTTGCGACGCTGGTAACCGAGTCATGTCTGTTTTCCAATTTGATTTGTATTTACAAAAATTAAGAGCTTAAAGGAGATGTTTCAGTTTTTATCTTAATTTTTGGCAACCGTGAGATTTTCAACATGAGCGAAACGAGCAGACACATGGACAAACTCAGAACGCTTATTTAGAATTTGTAAATTGTATGTGATCTCTAAACCGTCTTATTGAGTGTTATAAGTGGAAAGATGAAAACGAATAGAACGAACTGCTTGATGCCTTTCCTTGCTTAAAACGGAATTCCTTGAGGACAAGGGATGGACAACTTTTTTGAACACAGTACAACTTTTATTAAAAATGTATTGTGCATCAATTTTCCTTCTTTTTAAGTCGCCCATTTTGATACCCGCACAGCAGAGGCGATCTTGAAAGCAGATACAGACCATCCGCAGCATTACTAGGTGCGAGCAACTTGAATTATTTGAAATTTTAAATGTAGCGGGCCGGCGGTTGCGTATGTCTGCTGTAGAGCCAATCTTCTCCAGTGAATGAAGCCCCGGCGAAGTTCTTCACTTATCACACGTACCCAGATGGCTAACTTCTTTCGTTGTAAATTGAAAGTCTTAAATTCTGATCCTGTATATACAAGTGGAGTCGTGCGACGATCTACCAAGTGGCAATAAAATAAAATTGTTAAACACAAAGTTCTATGTGCGATGCGCTTTATAAAAAATCTCTTCCTCATAAAGACTATCAACTCTACTGACTTTTCTTTCGTCAAACTAGTTTAGTATCGTTGTTCGATCATCTGATTGATTCGATTTGATTCGTAAGGCCTAGTAACTTATGGACTTTCTCGAAAGCTTTTTTGATTCCTAAACTTGGATTAGATTTTCATGGACTGGTTGTATACTTGGACGCTTAAGTGTTCGGTTATTTTTTTATTTTCAGAGTCTTAAAATTCGGTCAAAATCGCGTGTGAAGACATGGAAATCGTTGATTACTTGCTTTATTCACTAGACGTTACATTACTTGAAGTCAAATGTTGGTGAAAAACATCCATACAATCTTTCACAGCTTAGAGTATCAAAATTCCTGATTAAATTCTCGCCTAAAGAAGTAAACATGCACCAATGATGGACCAAAATAATATTTCTGCGAGCTCCCAGTAAGCATACGTTTATTGCAAATTTTCCTCACACTCTACTTGAAAAAATTTCGATAAAGATTACAAAACTATATATCCATCTAATTCTCTTTTTACATGAATTGTTTGATTTAATAAAAAAATAAATTTTTTAATAATTTAAAAAATTTTTTTTTAAATTTCTAGGAATTTTTTCATTTTCACTCATCAGAAATATAGAGTGTAACTTCGCGTTATATTTTTCACAATTCCACACAAGTGGGATTCCCCGAATTACGGATGGAGTAAAGACGTAATGTATTTTTTACGCAATTTACTTTGTTTTTTCAAAGCATAATTTATTTAATGAATTAAAATGTGAACGCGCGCAATAAATTTTTAACTTAACACTAACAAGAATTTCTTAATATTATTTATTGCACTTTTTTTTAGTCAATATCTTTTTTTACACGAATTTTTTGGGAACGTTACTGTCTTGGAAAATGAATATTATCTGCATATATATGTATTTTTTTTTTTTTTTTTGTTTTCAACATTTAATGAAAACTTAATCTTTTCATATTTTTGAGATTGAGTTTACCTTCTTTTCAATCTTTGTTTTTTATTGTCTCTCATTCAACACAAACAAGGAAAAAGTCTTAAACGTTTGGCAAAGAAATTTTAAACTGAACCAACCAAACAAAACTTTTTTCCTTTTCACTAAACTTCAGATTTATTTCAGTTCTAGTACAGAGAGATACTACGATACTACAATTAACTGTTGAATAACCATTCATGTTATACCTGAAAAGTAGTCTTTCTTTACTTTGCTTTCGCTTTTTTTTTTTTTTTTTTCTGCAAACTTATTAACAAAAACAACAACACTTTATTTCAGTTTTAGTTTCAGTTTATTTGCTGGCAGGTAACAACAACATCAAAAAAAAAAAAAAAATGGAAAAAGAAAAGAGCTTAAGCCTAAAACCTTCAGTACATAAATGCAAAAACAAAAAAGAAAAATGTTTATTCTAAGCGTTGAAACAATACTTCTAAGTGGGATATGTATTCTGGCAGTGTTACTCATCGATTAACTCACGTTATTTGCAAAATATCAATGTCCCCAGCGGCCCTATATTTTGTATCATCTATCATTAAACATGAGGGGGGGTCAGCTTTAGTAACATCATCACCATTTCTCGGATGTATGTATGTATGTATCTTCGTGAATTTGTATTTTAGGAGAAGATGGTGCAAAAGGACACACAAGCGAGCCAACCAAGCCAAGCCGGAGTAATTAAAACGCATTCGATTGTGTTCAATTATTAAATAACAGGACACATGGTGATGGTGTCATATTTATGGCGACGTTTGGTCATGTCAGCCATGGGGCACGCTTACACTCAGGCACACGCACACGCACACGCACACGCACACACACATACACATACACAACATACATACAGCTCGCAATAGGAATTTCAGATTTCACCGGAATTAAATTCTCGCATTACCAGTGCTTGTTAATTTTCACATTGTTGTTAGTCCCGTTGTTATTATTATTGTTGTTGTTGCTGTAATTGATGTTTGACCAGGCAAGTTATAACATTTGTATTCTTTGTGTGTATCTTTATGTGTATCATTAAAATCGAAAACTGACGTCAATGAATAGATTGTTTTGGCAGATTATCGAACGATATTGTGCGGTGCGAGGCGAAGCATACATACACGTACAATTCGCGCATATGTAAACGCTGGCAGAGATCGTGATTTTGACTTGCTCTTCCGGGCCTGTCGAAATAGAAATGCATATAAGACACTTACACTACTACGTATGTATTGGATTTTCTTTACTGAAGTTTAGACATAGGTATAGAAGATGAAGAAGAGAGAAAAAAGGATAGTATTTATCGTAGAGAGAAGCTTGAGGAGAAGAGATATGTAGTTATATAGGGGACACAAATGTGTAGAAAACAAACTATTTGCGGGAAACTTCATAAAAGATTTTACTTTGCTAGACAATCTTTACTAATTCTCAGGAAATGAAACGTAAAAAAAGCTTTCTTCGAAAATACTTTCTTTAATGTTCACGTAGGTACGCAGTGCAGTTATGCTTAATCACCGAGTATGTCAACTGCGTTGACGGTCAATTTATAACAAATATTTGATAAAAACCTTTACTTTCTTCCTTTCATAATTTCTTTACCTTATGTGTAGCATAATTTAAATAACACTTTTTTATTTATTCACGTTCAGACGTTAACATCCGTTAACACTCCACCAATACTATACTAACGTTACGTTGACAACGTGCTTGACTTTTTTTCATATCTTGTTGCGCGTATTTTATTTTAATTTTTACACGCCTTCTACCCGCTCTATCGTCGTCGAATATAAACAAACCTTTACACATTGCACCCACCACCGTACAGACTAACGAAACGAAAGTACTTGTCTAATAGAGCAGTAGTTTTCTTTTGCTTGCAACCTTGCGAATGTGTGCGTAAGTGCATGTGAAGATGTTTGTTGGATGTGTGTGTGTGTATGTGTGTGTGTGTGAATTTGTAGGTAAGGATAATAGTAGCATTCTTGCGTTGTCACCACTTTTTTTTCCCATTTCCTTCTTTCTTCACTGCTGACTGGTAATAAAGACCGTTGTCGTCGTGAAAGCAACAGATACTTGAAAAATTTCTTTAACTGTTCGCTGTGAAATTGTTGTGCTGCACAGTTTGGCGCCTAAAAGTGGGCTTTTGCAAGCACGTATGCAATATAGATCAACGCATACAATTTCATGTGCCTTTCATAAAGCAAATAGCGGTAGTTAAAACTTTTAAGCTTAACACAATTCCTTGAACATTTGTACGTCACTTAAATGAATTGAGCTTAGGGATTCTAGTCTATTAAAATAGTTTTGAATCGTTTGCAACTGCCAATGTTCAGAACAATTTCAAGTGTGTCATTTTATATGCGATATTACTGTTATTTAGTAATTGAGTTGAAGAAAAGATGAATGGATAAGTTGTCGTAGCCAGTTTGACTTTGATTCGCATAATCTCTCCAACTTATTAACAATCATCAAGAGCCTTAATAAGATTCGCTCTCGTTCGTCATTATTTAAGTTCGCCCAAAACGTCTCACAACCTTACGTGTCACAAACTTACGCGATTTTGACCGAATTTTTTTTTATGTGTATTAGATCCATCAATAATATCCTACGATTATTGGGTAGTTGGCAAGAAAACCCAATTTCATCGATCGAATTCCTATTCAATGATTGTTCGTTACTCGACCATTCGACTGCTTGCTTGTCTTCATCCCATCAACATTCTTTCTCCCTCATAAGATCTTTGGTCAGACTAATGTGAATAGTTTTTAATAACGTTCAGGAAATTGGCGAACTGAGCATACGAATAGTCCTTGATGATGGCGTTCGTTCAGTGCGGATGGGATATGTTGCTTTTGTTGTTCGACTGTATGCATTTAAAATCGACGATTCCTTTCCAATCGTACAAGATACAGAATGGGAACTACTTCGGGTGTCATCTAATCTTGTCACACTTTGTTTTTTACAATGATAAATGGCACAGTGTTAATTTCCAGTAATAATTCATTTCCTGATTGCAGCGGAAATTTAATGAAATCCCTTATGTCCGCTTTATGCGATATCTTAACGTCAAGTTTATGTTTCTTAACGCAAAGTCTTCGTAAATATGTTCGCATTAACTGAACTTTGCAACGATTGTTTCCGATCTCAATGGGCGGCATTCGGAAGTGGAAAATAAATTTCAAGCAATCCTTCCCGTTCCGATTTTTTGCTAAAGACATCCAATGCAAAGACACGTATATTTACCATTTCAAGTTCAAATTTATGCACCACTGGATGAGTATTATTTTAAAATTTCAATGTTTGATAAACGTGCCAATGAAAGGAATATATCGGAAAAGACCTCAAAGTTTTTTTAGCTATGGATTGCACTTTTTCCTCCTCCATACTTTCTAGTCCATTAGACCTTAGATGTTTAGTATTATTTCAGCCGTTCTTATATCGAGATGAACCTTAAAAGTCTCCATAAGTTATATGTTTAGCCTAATTACTAAGGCACTACGGTGACATCATTATCGGGTTGCATGATAATGCCCTTAGTGGTTTTTTTTTGTTTCGAGAAAAGCCAATTAGTGCGGTTTGCGAAATAATTGAATTAAAATTTCTAACAGAGAGATACATTATCGCGATCCAAAACTAAGAATCATCTGACCGTAACAATGTTTTTGGTTAAAGTTAATAAATTGAAATCAGTCAAAAGAATTTTAATTAGCGTTTTACGACACCTCTACCTGGTAACTCTTTGCCCTTCAAAAGATTGCCGTTTGATATGAAAGCCACACAACATTCTTTTCAAAATAAACACCTTTTCTGTATACACCACACACCAGGCATTGAAATGTATTCATTTTGTCAATACGTTAATCATATCCAGAGTTCCATGAGGCATAAATATGCTTAATTAATATCAAATATTGAAGCGAGGCTGTCCGTCTGTGAGTCTATCCATCTGTCTGTTGGTGAAAAATATTCCAGGTCGCAAGAATTACGAGATCAGTTGGAAACTTGACAAAACAGATACTTAGCATTGAAAAGGGGAAATTGTTCGAAAAACACGCCTGCAACACAATGTAAATTCAGAACATCCCAGTTTTTTTAAAAATAGAAAAAAAATTCTCACTACCTGTCAACTTCAGTCGATATAATAATAAAAACTTCCCTATGATCTCTATACAGTAACTTTTTATATGTACATAACATATACATATACATATATATATATATATAAACATGTACATATGTATACATATACATATATGTGACTATCAGGAGGATGTGTCGGAATATGTCGGGGGAGGCCGTTGTTCGGGAGGGGCGCGCCTGATCAGTAAGTGATATGACTTTACCGACCGAACGTACCACTCTAGGGCTACAACCCCACAATAACAGTAATGAAAAATAACATACTGGAAATTAATCGCAGATGCGTCGACTTGCTAGTCGCATTTCTTAATTATTTCAGTATACGGTAGTCCTGTGCAAAAATGGAAAAGTTGGGCACGCCCATTCAATGTTACAGTGTACAGAGATAAGTTTGGTTTTTTTTTGGATTTCTTTTAAGACAAAGCTGCAGAATAAAAAATATTCGAATAGAGGCGATTACAAGTTTGTTACTTGTTATTTTTAAATGTCGCAACTTTTGAAGCAGAATATGTTGACATTGCCTCGCTCTTTGTAAAAAGTTGTTTATCTGCATTTTAGTACAGTCACATTAATTCATCTCTTTGTACGACTGATAAACTAACGCATTGCGAAATAGGTGCCAGATATTCGGTATTAATTTCGCTATAATATGTGGGCGGATTAATGTAATACATGAAGGACACAATCTGTGTCGTGAAGACAAAAAATTGTTTTTGTAAGCTTTTGAAGCTTCTGTTCCACCTAATAACTGCATAAAGTAACACAACAGTTTCTAGAACAGAGCAGCAGTCCGTTGCAGTCCTATTCGCAGCCAACCTTGATGACGGCCTTCGCAAATAAAATCGTTGTCATACTGAAAACAGGGTCGTTCTCGCTTTCCGCTTTCATCGACTTTATCCCTCATAAATTATTGTTCTTGACATATCTCGGTGATGGCTTTGTTAGGTTTAGTAGCGCATAGCGATCTATTCCTATATACAGCCCATACATGAGCTTCGCGCAATGAACAATGGTTTTGCTCGATCCGCATCATAGCTTTCGGTTCCATGGATTATTATAGCAAATGTCTTTTTCACCACTCGTAACGATTCGGTAAAGCTTCTTGCTTCGAACCGAACAGCAAAAAGTCACTTGTCTATAAAGAGGCGTTTTTTGACATGTACCTTCATTGATTCCAAATTGAAAACATTGTGTTATTTATATGTTGCTATCTATAGAACTGCAGCATAAAGATGGAACTGACGAAGCTCTTCTATATAGAACTAATCGAAAATTTTATAGAACTTACGTTTCTTTCCCACTCGACTTGACTGCCACAAACCTTATGATTTCTTTAATTTCAAAATAAAAATAAAAGAAAATCCTTTTTGCATTTTTTTTACAAATGAATAAAAAATTCTTTCGAATTTACTCGATGTCGACGGCTATGAATCGGCCTCTGAATAAGTTACGAGTGAACTGTTTCAATTCCATCTATAATTCAATTTTCTCAGAAACACTCGTCGTCGTGTTGGTAGAGAAGTACTTAGTGCAACCCATGGCATTAGTTAAATCTTTTCTTAAAAACAACTCACTCACTGAGCCAAGCATTGAGCATTGGAGAAAAAAGTTCAAATCGAAACAAATCGGGATAGTTCGCGAGTAGGTATTTTTGCTACACAAAATGATTACAGCTAGTGATTGCAAAAACGTGTATCACTGTCGCTTATTTAAACGGTTCAAATTAAATATAAATTGCAACGTAGTTAGACCTTTGCTACCGAGATAAGGACATGACAGAGTCGCGTTCTACCAACTGCTACAAATTTATTTAACTTTTCATTTCGCTGTCTCATTAGCATAAAATTTATGTTAACGGCATGGACGTACTTCACTACACGGCTTACAATAATTTTTAGTCTTTTTTTTTTGTTTTGTTTTTTATAAGAAAAAATTGTTGTAATTAAGTTTTCAAGTAAATAAATATATATATTTTTCCTCAATATTACCTTTTGACTTTTATTGTTGTTGTTGTTGTTGTTGTTGTTGTCCCATATAAGTTTTAATATTATTTTGAAACGGATAAAGTGAAAAAAGGTGTTCTTTTTTTACGCAACGATGATGATGAAGAGGTTTTGGTGTTGACTTAATGCAACATTCGGTCAAGGCTACTCACAGTACGCGAATGAAGAAGCAAGCGAACGAAAAAAGGCAAAAGTAAAAAAAAAAAAAAGGAGAAGTTGTTTTCCTTTTTTTTGACAAATATTACGAATAATAATTTCCTCTATTGTCTTATATATTAGCCAAATGTCAGATTAACAAATAAACCGCAAGAAAATTCCCGCGTTATTAAGCATTTCATTGAAGCTGTTAAATTAATTTAACCAAATATCGTTAAGCGACCTATGAAAGGCACTAATTTATGGATTATTTATGCATTACTCGTAAATACTGTTCATGATGGATGAAATACGCAATAAAATGAAGAAACAAAAGCAGCGAAAAATGGTATTAAAAGTGCGACGAATCGTAGATACCCTTTATTTAAACTAAATTCGCAAGAACTGTAATGATGTCCCTTTTTACAGTATATACAAGTTAGTAGACGGATTTGTGCCACACCATGGCTCGGATTATTAGCCATAGGTTGATTGAGCTAACAGAAAATGCATTCTATTAGCTTGTTACTAATTATTGTTCATTAAGTTAAACCAGTTTAGTGAAGAAGCATCTGCGTGGGACTTAGACCACAATAGACCACAATTATTTACGAAGCCTGAAAGTGGGCTGAGATTGCTAATGAGTGACTACATTTACATTTTTGTGCTCAAGTTGAGATCGATGCATGGTACAATTTCTAGGTTAGCTTAGAAATAAGAATGTCCTCAAGTTGATCTTTAGCAAATGCACCGCACAAATTTGTACCATTCGTTGCAATTTTTCCGTCAGTAATTGTTCCAATAACGGGCAGACAGACACACCAATATAATTAAATCTTTTCAAAATTACAGATAGACTAAGAATCTATGTATTTCATAAGGCCTACTACACAACTACAACCGTAGTGATAAAATTATTGCAGTTATGTGCGGTATGTGAAAACATATACTAGAGCGAACGAATGCATTCAGTTCAGTTTAGTGAAATTCCAATCAATGTTAAGAATAAACTGAACGTAGACGGTGCAGCTTTAGCTAATGTACGTTTGCAAAGCTATGTGTGATCTGATATGAAACACATTAACTGCCTTAAGGTCTTGGACATTTATTTATAAAAACTGATGATTTAGTCCATTACTTAAGCACACTCGGCATTATCTGATCACAAACATTAGCAATACATTCTAGGAAATCTATAAACGCTTAATGGCATACGGTTTAAAGGATTTAATTGAAGAAAGGAAAGGAATGCTAGAAAGCAAGCATAGCTAACACACAAATGAACAAGTGAAAAGTGAAATACATTGGTGAGGTAAGGTGAGGGGAATTAAATGAATTAAATGACATTCGAAAAAAAATTTTATAAAATTATTTGTACAAAAAAGCACATGATGTGAATAATATCTGCTTAAGTTCGTTCTAGCACACATTTACAAAATCAATAAAGTGAAAACTTGGGGAAAACCACTCTTGCGAAAAGCCCAAGTAAATAGCATACGCACACACAAATAATAATAATGTCAGTAAACAGTATGGCATTACATCGTGCAGAAGGAGAATGAAAAGTAAAAGGAGAATAAAAAGTAATTAGGACAATTGTACACGTATACGGGATTAGAAATCAATGTTAACAAAAACGCTCTTTCTTTTTTTTTTTTTTTTTTTTAAAAACACCTTTTTCAGAGCATTTTCAAGTAGAAATAAATTTAAAAGAATATGCAGAAAGTCTTTTAATAATAATATTAAATAGGAAGAGTTTCGATTATGCTTTTATGCATGTGTACTAAGACATTCATGTAAAAGGAATTTTCAATTAATATTTGTAACAATTTTTATACCCATTACCGATAAATCCAATTATAATCCCATTAGATATATATATTTTTTTGATAAGCGTTAAATATAGTGAGACAGCGGGTTTATCCCCACAAAGATATATAAATCCTAATTTGATGGTTCCAGGCAAGTAGCGATGATTGTTCGGCAACGGCCCACTCAATATACTCATATTACTTGCCCCTTATCGAATATACGCAAAGAAGAAACCCTAAGGAGCAAGGACCGTACGTGCTCCTAGGGTCTTTCAATACTCACTCTGTCTGCCGGCTTAAGAAATAACCTTTAAAAAATATTTATCAGCTTTGGCGAGAAAACCGCCCTTAAAAAGCATAAAAGTATTGTAACACCCAGAGGCTTCGAAAACATAAACACGTCACAATTTCTAAACTGATTAATTCGAAGTCATATTGTATATATCTCCGACATGTTTGATGTCACGCATTCGATACGAAAGTAGGGGACTTTTAGGTGACAAGTATTGCTGATTGGAAATTTTCAACAATGGTTCATTTTAATAGCTGTTGGAAACCAGGAACAAATTCTCAAAAATTTCTTTGTAATGCATTTCATTGCATTACATTTTTTTTAAGGGATTATGAAAGTGAAAGAAAGTTCAAAATCTCACAACTACCGTAAAACCATATTTGATTAAAGTAGAGGTATATATTGCATATGTATATGAAATCGAAGAGATTTCATATTTGCTCGATTTAAGATTCTCGTTGCCGAGCTAGCTCACGTAAAGAAATACAAAAACGATACGATCGTCTTTTATGCGCATGGTTGATGGTACTTTAAGAAATTTTACGTTCGATGTCGAGTTCACTGCTCGATAACTAGAATTATTAGCCCAAAATTGAAAATTGCGTTCGAGGTGGCTCCACAACGAAAACAGCAAATCGATCCCCCAGTCTATAGTGGATTCGTTCCGTCTTGTATTAAATTCTTTTTTGTTTTTTATAGGTTAGTACGATTTTTCGCAACTACGAATGTGAAAAAATATAAAATCAAAAAATCAAAAACTATATCACACCATACGTCCATTGATATGTATGCGCCTTGGAATGGCGACACCTTAAATAATATATATACGCAATTGATATAATATTCTGACTTGATTTAGCTAAATCTCTTCGTCCTACCACCTAGTGCCTATTGTTGAAACTCTTGCTATTGCCAATGTTGAGCTAAAAAATAGAAATTTCAATTTCAATTCAAATATATTTCAGTATCTCAAACAGATCAGATTTGAGAATAATTCGTAAAATGGCAACAGTGGCACCCACAAGAGTCCAAAAAAAGAAGCTGCAATTTCCAATCTATATCAGATGTCTATATATAGAAAATATTTTGTAAATATTTTCAAAACTACTTCAAGTTCTGATCCGATAACTGACACTAGCACAAGTAGCAAAATACTCCTCATGTGTAGTTTTTTCCTTTCTTTTTTTTTTTTGAAGTTTCTAATTTTGCTAATTTTTTTAATTTTAGAAAATATTAATACGACAATGTCCATAGATCAGATTGATATAATGTTTTGTTTACACACTTCGATTCACTTTTTTTGTGTATAAATTATAAATAATTTTTTTTCTACATTTTTTTGAAAATTGGGAGATTTAAGTGAAGTTAGAGACAAAGAAACAGAATAGCGCAAGTATAGTATAGAATAAGACCGTTATAAGAAATTGATATTAAGTTTTGGAAATTTAATAAATATTGCATCTATGCATGATTCCGCAGCAAAATGCCGATCAGCTGTTTTATTCAGTTCGCGTGTACGTCAAACGTGTGAAGAGTCGTGCATTAAGTAAAAGTTAAAACCTGTGCAGACATTATAGGAAGATATTCTCTTCTTCTTTTTTTTTTTTGCAAAACGGAGGCCGCCGCTGGCTGGTTTGATTAACACATATATGTGGTAAACGAGAGAAAATAACTAATGCGACGTTGCATGCTGCATCGTGCAGAATATTTTTTTCATCTTATAAGGTTTTCCTGCAACAAGGCAATGCAATGCAACATTCAATAACGTAAAAATACGTAAATGATGTAAATGCATTCATCGCACATTGCGGGCTAAAGGTTTCGATATGCTGGTTGGAAATAATACGGGGTTGTTATACTATGTGTTTTCGCTCTCTCTTCCTCTCATAGCATTTGTTTAGATTTTACTATAGAGCCTGCATACAATGAACAACCCATAATTCGACGGAGTTAAATGTTGTGACATGAATAATTTCATATATTTCTCACAAGATATCAATATATAAAATACGATAATTGTGTAAAAAAAGGCAAACTTGAAAACTAGATTTGTTTCGGAAATGATCTGCAAAACTTCATTGTGGAAATTTTACTCTTTAGAAAGCCAATAAATATCACTTCCGATAGATTAGTTATTCTTTTTCGGCGGATTAAAAAGCGAGGTTTGACTTGACATTGAGTCCCACCATTTAATGACTTCAGATTCGAACGCTTCTATAAATACTTTCGAAATAATTTATATTGAATGTATTCAATTTCCGTTGCGGACTTATGCATAGACACAATTATATCTATATAGATATATGTGTAGATAAGAAGAATGTTTTGCAAGAAAACATGGAAAATCGAAATAAAAAAAAAATAATTTACTTCAGTTTATATAAGTAGATTGGAAGAAAAGTAATTTCGTAACAAAATTTTGATATCCGAAATTTTCTTAATTAATTAGAATTTGGAAAATCGAATTTGTTATTTATGGAAAGACTGAAAGAAGTTCACATAAAGCAGTATTTATGTGCGAACAACGAAATTACTTTTTTGCCAACCCAATATGTCATATATATATATATATATATATGTATAAACTTACCCGCTTTTTGTTTGTCTTCTTAATGCTTTTTATATAAATCTTTGGATTGATTTAGTTTTACTTTCGTTTTAATAATTCTCTTATAGCTTTTTGGCTTTGTTTTAATGCTGTTTACTTATAATTTCAAGTATCACTTTTTTCACGTAAGCAGTCCTTTTTCCTTTTCTATATGTAATAGATAAGTGTATATTTTTGTATAGAGAGAATTGGTGTGAGCTGATGTTAAGACACGTGTAGTAAGATGTTCTCGTTCGTGAGATAGTAGTGATAGTATTAGCAGTGGTTTTGGTGATGGTAATGGTGCTCAACTATACGTAAATTATTGCACGTCTAAAATATTGTAGTAAAAAATTTTTGCAAATGTTATGTTAAGTTAGGTGGTGTTAGTGGTGAAGGTGGGTTTGAGTTTGTACTTTTTTAGACATACACACACAAACATACAGGCATACAACTAAATACAAATGCAGAGGTGTTGGTATGCACGATTTTTGCTTATAGTCTCAGGTGATCCACGTTTGTCGGTTTTTACTTGCTTTTAATTCTCTTTTTATTTATTTTTTTTTTTTATTTTTTTTTTTATTTTTTTATTTTTTTTTTTTTTGCTTTTTAAATGGGGTTTAAGACACTTTCAAGTGGTGGGTTTGCTGTACTGTATAAAGGATACGACTATATGACTAAATAAATGACTAAATGACTGACTGACAGATGGACTAGCTAACTGTCTGTCTCTTTATTGTAGCTAACCGAGTAACAGAATATGCAAGCAATGCCGAGAATAATTGTTTGTTGTTATATGTAAGTTAGTCAGTGAGTGATGTAGGATTTCTCTGGGGTGACAGGTGAAATTAGGTACGGTACGTTTAGGTTGTGCGTTCATAAACATACACACACACACACACAGGCGCGCACATGGGCACATATCCACATACTTTTAGACGGTTGTTTGATTTGTTTGTTATTTGCAGTAATAGTATATATGTAGTATATAGCAGTAATAGTATATATAGGAGATATGCAAGCTTGGAAGCGTGCGTATATGGGTGTGGGTGGATGTGTGGGTGTATTGGACAAGTGCGCTTGTATCTAAAGCAGTCCTTGAAACAATATGGTGTTGTTTTTTATGCTAAATAAGCTCTATAAGTTGCATCTTCCGTTTATATCAAAATTTAAACACTTTATGCATTTTAATGAATTTCATATATTAACCAAAGTTGTCACTGCTACTCGTTGTGTTTATGAGCTATTAAGATCATCTTAGGTGTTTCTTTTATTGCTAACTTTGTACTAATTCAACAAGCTTCTTTTTTCTCCTTTCCTTTTACTCCTTAAACACTCGCAAACAAACACACATATAAGACTAAGATTCTATTGCTTGCAATTGAAGTAACTGGGCAAGTATTGTTCTAAAACTTATTGAAAATTACTACAAACTTTAAGATATATTTTTCAAACACTTTTATCGCAAGAATATATTTATAAAAAAAAAAAAATTAGTAAATTGTTATTTTCATATTTTATTAGGTATTCATAAGAAATTGCTTTTCTTATATCAATTCTATGTTCTTGAACAAATGACAATGACGAAAAGAACAAGAAAAAAAACAAAAATTAAATCTGATGCTAATTTATAGTTTGTTAGTTATTGATGAGCACCATGCACCAACACTCTGTTACACCTGTAAAGCGTGGCAAGTCTATCAAATTCACATTCACACACAACTACTTGCTTGCTTTTCTTTTATGTTCCTTGCTCTTTATCGTATTTTCTCTCACTCTCTCTCTCTTTCTCTTTCTCTCTTTCTCACTTTGTCTCTTTTTCTTTCGGCCTTTTTCCTTTTAAAAGCCTTTTCTTTGCTCACAGAAAATTTTTGTCAAAGATTTTCATTTTTCGTTCCATTTATAATTTAATCATTTATTTCTTTTGTTTTTATTGCCTGGTTTTAGGATCTATTTCTTAAAAAACACTTTATTCACTTGTGTAAAACTTTATACGTTTGCTTTGATGATGTTTTACTTTTGCTTTTTACTTTTTTTTTAATACAATTTAGGTGAAATAATAAAATGAAACCCTTTGTTTTTTGGTGTGATTTTAATGTGGACCTCAGAAGAACATACACTAAATGTCCCTTTTTATGTTTTCATTTACGTTTTCCTTTCTGTGCGCTTTCATTTCGTTTTTATGCAGGATGACAGATTCAGTTCATATAGTGTACAGTAAAAGAATTCACCTCACGGTGAAAATAATATTTTATTAAAATTTGGTGAAATTTTCAGTGTAGAGATTGCGCATTAAATGAAAAATTTATTTTTTTACACTGAAATAAATGACAGAACATAAATATTCTTATTCTTCTTCCCATAGTAAATGATGAAAATGAATAAAGAAAATAATGCCAAAAACAACTTTTTTTGAAAAGTGATTACGTATCAATGTGCGTACGTTAAAATTAAAATTTTCTATCATTTCGTTTTAATCGAAGAGAAATTTGGAGTTATTTTATTTAACAAAATGTTAGAAAATTGCATTCACTGGAAAAACATTGAAGTTTTTAATCTTTTAGTAACGAATGCCTAGTAAATACAAATTTTTCTTTTCTTAAAAACTTCTTTCTCTTTTTTCATAAAAACATAATCAACTAACTAAACTCAATTTTGGATATATGGTAATTTCCCTGTTCTGCTATATAGTTTTCTTAAACCGCCTACTAACGTTAATCGTGCTAGACTTAGTTTGTCGATCTCAATATGGACTTTGCTTAAATGCGAAATTTCGAAGAAAATTTCCGCAAAGATATTGGCACGGAAACAGGCTTAATGGAAATAGCTTAGGAACTTGTATCAATATATTCGTAGCATTACTATTTAGTCTTTTGTCCATAAAACGAGTTGCAACACAACTTTTTTTATCCATTCGGCGAAAATCGCTTTGACTTTTTTAAAATAGTTTGACCAAAGTCTCAAAGAACAATTCCAAAGATAGATTAACATAATTTCGCAAGGACTTAAAAACCTCGTAATAGCTTCATTGGAAATCATCACGAAAAATAATTTCATTTAATTGGTGAAAATAACTTTTTCTTGAACTAAAGATTTTAAAAAAATTTAAAATATGGATTTTCACTAAGCTTGCACGTAAAATCTATATCAAGTATTGGTTTCAAAAATGAGAATAAGAAAAAGCCTTCGTTCAAGGATAGGTGTACCTTATCCAGAACAAATGCGCTATATTTCAATAAGATCAGTGTGCTCGTTTCCGACAAATCGTGTCAGGCTTCAATAATAGTCATTTACAGAAAAACACAAGTTCTGAATACTAATACACCGAACTCCTTGCTTAAACGGAAGATGAGTTCCTTAGAAATTCGTGCAAAAACAATCATGTAAAAAATACATGCGACATATGGCAAATTTGATGATATGTGACGTGAAAAAACGCATTTGTGCTCATTGATGAACCGTGTTATTGCGAAATCGTGTAAAAAAGACTTGGGTTCACTTGTAGGTAAAGTAGTAGTAATAATAATATAGACTTTTACTCAGGTCGATTGAAAATTTTTAGTTTTTTTTTTTTTTGGTATATTAAAAAGCAATTGACGAGTGCCTGGGTGCTGGGTTATCATAAGCCTGTTACTTCAAATACAATTTGTTTAGGAAGAGATTGTACAATCCTTGATGATTACAACAAGCATTTTTCTTTGAACAAATTCCAATACATCTATAATTCCACATTTGTGTCTATATGTATACACACTGGTCCACAAAGTCCTTCAAAATGATTTATCAAAAAAAATGAAGTGAAGTATATCGTTATGCTTATGATAAGTCGGCTGAAAGATGTAGACAACAACAGTATTACTCTGTCTGTCCGTGAAATTTTATCAAACTTAAGTATGAGGACCATGTTTATGTAACTCACTTTTGCAGATTTCATCATATCATCATATATAAATTTAAACCTATGTTGCTTCGTTAGAATCTCGCTTCGTATTTTCCTATATCTGTTATGTCTTTTCGCGCTACACCATAAGTATTTTGACAAGAAACCGATAACTGTACACCCTTTAAAGAATGTAAATAATAGTAAAAAAAAAATGGTCTTACTTGGCGGTATACAAGTACACGCGGGGAACCATGTGAAAACCGAGTATTAATATAACGCTTAGTTGATGAAAAAGGAAAACTAGAGAAGCTATTCCGAATCCGTATCCTTATTTAATCTGCTCCAATTTTTTTTTTCTCAATTTTTACGATCTTTGAAATATTGATATTAAAAAGACCGATGCTTCGACTCTCACGCCGTAAAGATTCTGTAAGTGTTGAAATCAATATATTTCAATCAATTCTTCGCATATATATATTTAATATAAAGATTATTTTCTCAGTGTCGCGTATTCTATATCGCTAAGGTTAGTCATTTTAAGAAGTAATACAAAATAAAGCGTGTACGAAACAAAAAAAAAAAAAAAAACACATCATAATGAGAAAGCATTGTTCGTTTATATATATATTTGTTAAATAAATCACCCCCGCTTGATTTTGACGCCCAAAAGAACTTTGAACGCTACAAGCAAGCAACAGTTTTGCTATATTCGCCTATGTATCCATTTATTCATTTATTCTGTTTTAGTTTTGTTTTGGGTGCTTTTTGTTTGCACACTTGCAACCCAACAACAAAACAAGTGAATTAAGTAAATGAAAAGCTTGTAAAACTTTAATTTTTAAAAATTCACCATAGCATGACGTAGTCCAATAGTCAAATCGTTGAAACGAAAATAGAGAAAACATATATATATATACTATATATATATATAAATATATACATATATATATATGTATATAGAAAGAGAGAGAGAATAAACGGAGACTTTTTCTTAAACTCTCTTTCTTTCTCCTCCTCCTGCAACCACCATGTTTTTTCTTTCATCTATTCTTCTGTTATTGCGTTATTATTACTACCATGTGCATAGAGTTCTTGGATATTTCGTTATTCCTTTGAATTTTGTGTTTGAAAACTGTTGCACACAAACCATGAGTTCTGCGCTTATGTTTGAAAGTTGATATGCATAAACGCGTGTACACATGAATGTTGTGTTCAAGTTAACAGTACAGTACAATACTATTTTGTCGGTTAAATGTCGGAAGATTCTTATCAGTGCATAGACACATCATTATGAAGAAATTACATGGTAGGAGACCATATTCCAAAGATAATGCTTGATGGACATGTGAATAGCACCAACTTTATGTTGACAGTAAATTTTTAAATTTTTTCAGAAAATTTATAAAAAACAAAAACAAAAATATGAGAAAATTTCCTTTCATTTTATACATATATTGAAAAAATAAACAAATAAAAACATTTCTAAAGGTACGAAAAAGTTCAGGTATAGAAAAAGCATACAACTTCTTAAGCTAAAAAGTACTAAAGTGTAATTCGAAATTAACGGTTTTTTTTACTACTCCTGTATTATTGCTCTTTCTATCCAGTTAAAATAAACATCGTGAAAACTAAGAATAAAAACATTTAATTCTGCAGACTTATTTATATTAAAAAAGTTTTGGTTTAAACTTGAGGTGATACCCATTTGTCGGTGGCTGTATGTGTCTACGTTAAACTAGTGGTGTGTTTACTTTTTAGTGGTTGATGCAATGAAACAGAATACGTTTGTTTGAGAAGAGTCATCTGTTGTTTGTTAGGATGCAAGAAGTAACAAATGAGCGTTAATTTAAAAATATGGAAAAATTGTAAAATGAATTGATACCCTCCCTTAGTGAAGACCAAAATTTAAGTTTTTACCGTTTTGCCGTTGGTAGCATGTTTTTCTTTTTATGTATTTATTTATTTAAATGTACATCCAACTTAAAACGAAGATAAAGGGAACGACATTAATAATGGTTGCGTCAAATGCTTGAATAAATCAGGTATAAAATATAAAAGTCTACAATTTTCCTTTAGTAGACCTCATGTTCCTGACGGGCCCGTGCATATATCACATTAGCCGATGATCACGCCATTTGCACCATCTGTATCTGTCCACAGTTAGAGTAGAACGTGTATGTTCGTAGGTGAATGAAAATTTCTGGTCTTGTCTGCTGGCCGTGATAAGATACAGGAAAGAATCCATACGTCCATGGTTGGCAATTGTGTGTTCAACATATTCGATACTTTTGGATATCGTCACAATATGGCCTTTATTGTACTTCTGTCTAAATTGTCGCCAAAGATTGATCGTTCACATTTCAAGTCATTTTGCCGGACTGCTCAGCTTTCTCAGTGCTCCCTTCGCGCACTTCTCTCTATAGCGTGCAACTTTCTATCGCTCATACTCGTTTTTCAACCTCGCTTCGGGCTATGAAACAATTCACTTGGGGATGTTTTGCTAGAAATGCAAAACGGTTGCTTCCTCCTTCCCATCCCTTGCTTCTATAACGCTGCCTGAAGATACTTGCGGGCTTGGCAACACCCTTAAAGAACATTCTCTGAGTAGTAGTGAGAAAAGAAAGTAATACAATAAGTTTTAAAACATCCGGAAGCATTGTGTACAAGTTGGAGAGAAAAATGACGATATCAATTATCACCTAAAGCGTACATTGATCAGTCGGATAGTTTCAAAGCCTCACTTTCCTAACGCCAGAATTGTTGCTTTACTGTCTTGGGCAAAGACGGATGTTTTTGCTACCAGGGGCAAAATTAGAAAAAGTATAAATTATGTTAGAGATGGAGATGATAATAAATTTGTAAAGCTATAATTTCACTCCCTACACTTTGACAGGCTTAAGGTGCCAAAACTATAACAAAGAAAATTATAGGAAAATCATTCTCTAATATGATTTTTCATGGCCCCCTTGGCTTATATGAAGTCCGATCATATGAAACTCTTTGAATCGTCTTCCTTCATGTGGGCGATATCTTCGAGCTCTAACTGTCAAAAAGGTAAGGCTGTGACGAACTGTATGTGCATTATTTTGAGGAAGTGTAACAAAGTAATTTGGCCATTTCACAAAAAGACTGGAACTATCGGAAACGAGGTTCGATGATGCGAGCCATCAGCAAAATATCAGAAGGTGTCGTAATAGCTAGGCACGGCAAATCAGATAGCGTAAAGAAATAGGGAATGAAAAATGGTCCGTTGTTGTGCTGGTGAAAAGAATCTAATTATAAGCGAAACTGATGCAGGGAATATTGTCCTAACCACATCATCTTGCAAGACTATTAAAACTAACATTGTTGGCGTCCTTCTTCCTTGCAAAATAACATCCGTGATATCGTTTTCATGAGAGAGATAAAAATGTTGAAACCCGGCAAAGTGAATTCTATCAACACAGGCTCTTAATAAGTTCGCTTAAGTACTTTAAGCTAAGTTTTAGAAATTATAGCTTATAGTAAAAATATTGCTTGAAATATGTATATTCTTCATTTGCTATGTCGTGTAAAAATATTTATTAATTATTTTATGAAAGAAATTAATTTTAATAGTTATGCCACTTGTTTTCTTTTCATTTTGCTTCCGTTTATTCCGGCATAACTGCATTTTTCTTACAATTACAGCAATTAATACAAGTGTCACTTTAAATTAGCCAAAGTTATATAGGAGGACGATGCGGATGATGCACACAACCATTCATTTATTCGACCGCTGTAGTAGCGAAGCCTTAGTTAAATGCTATATTGCCTGGTCGTGCTACTTTTCCTTATACTCTTCTGTTCATCTTTTAAAAAATTGAAACGATTTACTTTTGTTATAGTATATATATAACGTTGTATATATATATGAACGAGAGCACAACTATTTATATTTATGGTGGGTTTTTAATTAAAATTATATGAAAACAGAGTCAGTCATAAGCTGTTGAAGAGAAAAATGCTTAATAATGTTGTAGAAAAATAAAACTTTTTCATAAATATATTTTT
>CCAG010004570.1:0-13356 GCA_001077435.1 Glossina morsitans morsitans | reverse complement strand
TTTTTTTTTTTTTCTATAGTTTTTCTCAAATTTATTTTTCTATATTACCCAACATTTATTTCAATATTTATTTAAATTCTTAATTAACCAACAGTTTAACTTTGCGCTTCAAACTCTATGTTGTGTTATCTTAAAATTGAAATATTAAAAAACTTTCACTATAACGTTGCTATTGTTTCATTCTATTGTTTCTGCTCTTGTTGTTTTTCTATTTCTTTTTCAATTATTTGCAAATAATTTTATGCAATTATTTTACGTAAAAGAAAAGTTTTGATAAAAAAAAAGAGAACAACAACAACAACAACAACAAAGAAAAAAAAAATAAAAGGTGGAGGAAAGCAAAAAAAAAAACAAAAATTGAAACAAAAGGAAAACAATTCATTTTATTACTTTCAGCAAAATAATTCAAATGAAAATCCATGAATCCCTCAGGTAATTAAGTGAACACGAAATAAGAAGATAATCTAGCCAAACACAACACAAGAATATTTTGTTGACCATAAGGAGAATTTTGGATACCCACCAAAAATAAATAAAAAACATGAAAAATTTGTTAGTCTACCGCATAACAAAACTGCTTTCCCTTCGACCCAAACTTCTATGAAACTAATAAGGTTTTGAATATTTCAAACGACTACACGTGTCATCATTATATTCGAAATTGGTATAGAAAGTTTGTTAAATAAGTAATTTGCCAGCAAACAACCGAATTCTCTTCATTCCAAATTTTTTCAATAATTTTAATTAAGTTTATAAGTTTACATTTTAATTCAATATTTGTTGTTACGTCTCTTGAGCACAGTTAAAAGGTTTGAAAAGTTTGATCCTTCAAATTACCAGAGCAGGTTCATTTTAAAGAAGTAACGTATTTTTTTTTTTTTTTTTTTTTTTTTTTTTTAAAGGAATCGCTGCTTTTCAATATTCAACGTTAATTTCTCTCACAGCTTCTCGGACATCCAAGCACACAAAGACAGAGCAAGGAACGGTTGCATAGACGTAAGCACTTTACTAAAAGAACTAAGAGTTCTGAACTAATTAACTGACGTCCCTTTTCCACGAGCCAGTACCAAGAAGGAAAGAGAAGAAATAAGGAAACTAAATAGAAAGAAGCGAAAATAAGGACGAATTGCCAACACCGAGATACATACACTGCAGCACTTATAGAAGGTATATAAATATAGAAGGTATATATATATAAAAAATTAGAAGGGAAACCTGAAGTTGAAGTGAAGTTTTTTTACTTACTAACTATTGGGAGGTGTTTTAAAACTGGCCTTAATCTAACTCTGTATGTATGTAACGTAGCCATAACGATACTGTAAACTCTATTCCGTAGAAGTTCTAAAAGTCATTTGGAGCTACACCGACAGGTCGATTATTATCGGGTAGATTTTACACCCATAACGAACAATGAACTAGTGCGATTGCTGAAGTAATGATAACGTAATATTTGGGCGGAAAAGTGTTCAATGATAGTCTTCGGATTTGAAGTCGAAGATTTCGGAATTTTAACAAGAATCACGTTTACTTTGCATTGGGGAATGAGATCCTCTAGACGATGAATAGTCGAATCATCTATTATAAAAGAGAGAAAGCGATACATTAGAGTGCAACAAATAAACTCCCTTTCGTATATATATGTATATATATATATATATAGATCGTCGGTTGACAAGTATGTAAGTTCTTCAAATGGTCAGAAATTGCTATCTACTTAATGAATTTTGTTTGTGAACCGACGCTATAAGAAGGAGCGATTTATACTTTTAACTCTATGTTTCTTCTCTTAGGCAATAGATTGGTGCAGAAGGATACGGTAAAGATTCATTTAGCGATTATAAAAATAGTATTAATAGTAAGGGAACAAATAATCAGTTGTAGAGAAACGCAAGCGAAAGCTTTCCTTCTTTCATGGCATATATGAAAAACTTGGGATATCCGCACAGTTCCAGGTGAACTGCAAGCGAGGCTCACTACAATTTAATTGATTACAAAAATGGTACCTTTGAACACGAAATTATGAGTCATTGTTGTAGGCCTTAAGAAATGTCTTAGTAACTAGAAAATAGTATGATGAGAAAGTTTTACTTACGGACTGCATTGGAAAAATCGAACTCTAAAGCAACATAAGCTATTCGATCCTTTGCAAAACCGTTCGTACAATCACTCTTGAATGTTTAACGAATCGTTTAAGGCAGCAATAGAAGCCGAAATAGAAGAAAAACACAAAAAATTCCCAAGGTGGGACCAGCATCTTTCGCAAGAGTAGCAAGCTAGGTAAGAATACACGACTAACAAGTCAGTATTCGCGAGTTGAAATCTCAGGTAGAGCTTACTTTGGTCGTGAGTGCGGGGGCAGGCAAAGGCATAACATTTGCCGATTGGGCACACATTCCTCCCTATGCCGTTTTTCCATTTTTCAACCCATCTTCTTTTAGGCCGGCACCTTGTAACACGAATAGGGGACAACCGCTGAGTGGTTAGTTATTTAAAAAAAAGAGGACAATTTTTTATAAAAAATTCGACGCTAGAAATCTCTGATTACAATAATAAAGTTGGAGCATCTTTACATAATTCTAATAAATAGCAAATGCTGCAAGAAGACATAATATATCTGTTATCTTCATAATATCATAATAAATGCAACTTGACGCAAAGACAACATCGAAGGTAGGAGTTCATCAGCAGTCAGAGATATCCGTTAGACTCACTTATGCCTTTCTCTACAATCGAAACCATAAAAATTAGTAATAAATACATTAAAGTGTAGAGCAAAAACTCTAAAGCGTTATGCGCACAATAAACTGCTTTTGGCCAAGAGAAACCGGACGTAGGTACGATCTCTGCGATTATTAGGTTCTCTATACAAAATTCACTGCGGCCAGCCATTGTATAATTATGAAGGCATTGTGTATATATTTAGGGGAGGATTCAGAAATTTGGATCTTCGACACTTAAGTTATTAAGTAAGAGGCTCTTAATATACTTTTCTGTTTATAGCAATAAAAACAATAATAACAATTTCATCAGGAACAGCAACAAAAACAAAATGAAAAATAAAATAAAAAATAGTAACATCTCCTTTATGCTTTACCGCACTACATGCACATGCACACACACTACAGTGTGGCATCGAAGGCAAAACGAATAAAAAATAAAAGACAAAAATACATAAAATTTATAAAATTAAATACAACTACATTTACATTAAGCATATACACCTTTGCACCGTTTTGCATTTGCAAAACGCAAATA
Source organism: Glossina morsitans morsitans (assembly GCA_001077435.1). NCBI lineage: Eukaryota > Metazoa > Arthropoda > Insecta > Diptera > Glossinidae > Glossina > Glossina morsitans. Next base: position 10,101 of record CCAG010004570.1, on the reverse strand, counting down.
AAAGAAAATGAAAGAAAAAAAAAACAATGAACTTAAGAAATCAGTCTTCACTTGCTCGCTGCTTTATTAAAGCAGAATGAAAGTGTAATTGAACAAGTGGATGGCTGTTAAGAAAAGTGCGAGAAAAACTGTAAGAATAAATCCGGCATAAATATTTATTTAATTGTGTTTGTAATTGAAAAACTTTAAATACATTTTATAAATGATTTAAGTGCTACTACAGAAACAGCAAAAAAGACAAGTGTACGCGATTGTATATATATGTGTGTATATAGATGTATATATACATGCATATAAGAATAGTTAATACAGAAAAGTTGACTTTTATGATTAAAGTTAACGATTTTAATAAAGAAAGGCCAATAAAAACATTTGTAAGGGGAGTTCGTTCTTCTAATTGTAAAGAATTCTTTCTTCCTCGCTCTGCAAGTTTTTAATAAAAAGAAAATATCGAGCACTTTAATAGATTAGCAGCATCTCATTAAAAATTCATTGGAAGAAATTCTCTCTTTTTTTTAGAGCATTCACATCTTTCTGCTTAAGCTTTTTGGTGCAAAATGCGATGATAATCATGGATATCGTGGGCAGTTTGGTTTTTTGAAATTAGTTATCATAAGTTTTACGACAGGAAATGGTTGGCGCAAGTACATTGCTCGTTGCTCTTTATTACTAGAACTACCGAGTACGTCATTTTCTCAAAACGTTTGCAACGCCCAAATGGAACCGTTAGCATCAAATCCTAAATCGATTTAAGCATGTCTGTTGTAAACATTCTCTCATATGGGACAACTTCTTGTACTATCACAGTAAGTCTTTTCTTTCTTTCGACCAATGAACGATATTTGATGTTTTGAAAGATGAATTTCCTATTCTCGACAGCGTTTATAAAGAAGAGAATTTTTTCATACCGATGATTTGGCAACCAAATGTTTCAAACAATTATCTTCATGAACTTTACAATTATTAGTTCATTACTATTACTTTCATGTCTTATCTAATTTCGTACCCATTTCGGTGATTAGTTTTAGATTCTGCCATTGTCGATAACTTTTAACTCAAGAGCTATAAAAAGAGATTAATTGCTTACAGACCAGAATCAACTTGTGGCTGTAATCCATTTTATAGCTTAGCCTCTTGAGCAATTCATATACTTTCTTCACTAGGATTATTTGAATTTCCGGAAAAGATTATAGCAGCACCTATACTCTAAAAATTAACTGGAAAAACTGAAATCTTTTTAAAGTGGTTTCAAAAACATTATTAAAATAACAACTGTTCAAAATACCGGGAATATGTTATATGCATGTTAATATTACTTCAATAGCGTTCTAAAACCTGGTCGCTATAAATATAAGTAAATTAAAATAAATCGAACCAAATGGGAAATTTTACCTTACTGTTTCGCATTGTTAATTAATCTTTCGTTGGCGCTTTATTTTTTAGGGAACCGAATTAACAATCTTCAAGAGACTAAAGTTAATGATCGCCTAAAGAACTATTTTCAATGTTTATTAATGAACCTGGATTTATGCTTTGTTATCTTTGAGTATTGGCTGGTCAGCTTGGCGATAGAATGATTACATATAATACTATTTGTCTTAATGCTTTTACTTTATTTGTGACGCGGGGATAAGTACTATTAAGATGACTGTAAGAGTTCACATCATAGGCTGTTTCCATTGTTCTCAGTCCCACACACATCTCAACTCAGGTGATGAATGAAGGCGACAATCAATTATCAGCATATAGAAATACTCGCGCACACATATTGCAATTAAAGAAAATACGGGTAATGCTATGAATGCACTCCGAAAACGATTAATTTTGATTTGATAGCGGTTTTCTATAGCAAATCGAATATATTTATTTTCGCGGCATTTTACTACTAGGAGGGAATGTTTGGTTGTATTTACACTGCGGTTGGAAATGCAAACATAGACAGCATTTTTGGGAGCTTATAGCAAAGAGACTTGTTCTCTTTATGTTATTTTGCCGTTCCAAATGCTCCACGCAGAGATCAACCAGGAGCAAGTAACAAATAATTGATAAGCAAAATCAAGCAAGACCAGCAAGTTACTAGTCGTGGCAAGCGCAAGTATTTATTTGCGTCACACACTTTTCTTAAGTTTATAGAGCTTTGCAATTTATTTATTTACGTGTAGTCATTAAATGAAAGATCTTTGCAGGCATGATTTTCAAGCACTTGTAAAAGAAAAACTTTTTCACAAAATTTTATCCTTCGTAGGTATTGAATATCGATGCTAATTACACAAGACATGTAGCTGTCTTCTTCACTCTCCCTGTGCTTTGTATTCTCCACACGATTGCATTTTGAAAACAATTGCCCTTCTCTCTCCCCCTTTCTTATTCATTTATATACGCCATCTTTTTTACAAGTTGTTTGCTAAGACATGGGAATTTTTATTTAGTCAGAAAATTCCGGAAAGACATTTTGTTCCCATAATTTTCCCGCCAAAGCACGCACAGAATTATAATCCATTAAAAACCCTTTACTAGGGAATTACTTTCAAATGACGAAAGACACTTAAGCACTGATTGTCACCGATTTACATCTTTCACACACATATTTAGAATGATAAATTCAACTTCGGTATTTTACTGGAAATTGCGATGAATTTAAATCAAAAATTTTTGAATATATAAATGGCTGAACACATGTTCACATTATATGTTATTATTTAGATTTCAACAGAGGATCATTTTGATAATTATAGATTTTATTTCACTTTATTGAGTTAACACTTTTATTACACTGAATAGAAATAGGAGAGTGAGTGAAGTGAGCTGTAGTTTCTTCATTTTATTGCTACTTTTGCTATGTCTATAATTAAGTATTGCTTGCCGCTGCTTAACGTTAAATGCTGTTATACATAATGTGTAGTTAATAAGATTGAAAATATTCATGAAACTTTAAAAAAAGCATTCTACGTTGGTTACTCTAAAAAGAATATGTGATTTTATGATAATGATAGGAATGATCAGCCAGATTTCTCGTTTATTGTTGGATGTATAGCAAGTTGGTTGCTTTTTGGAATATTATATTTTTCACGACAAAACGCGTTATTCAGCTCTACTAGCACTAGCTGTTTTTAAACTGGATTTATTATTATTATTATTATATAAATTTAGCCAGAGAATATATTCTAAGACTAAAGTCTTAAAGTACTAGCATCTAAGGCTTTCAGCTTTATTTTTTTTATTAATATTATTATTACTATGATCAAAAACTCTACCGCACTTGAGATTTGAATCCACGACCATTGAATTGCTACTCGAGACTCTTGCGTACTCGGCCACTCAGGCGGAAAGAGAACCTTTTGAACTTAAAGCAGTCTATAAGCAGTCTAAACTGGATTTAACTGAACGGCTTGTTCAGAACCTTGGCAAAAATTCTTGATACATTTAGGTTAAACATTTTATAGGATCATGTTATGTTATGGATAATCGAAAGAACGATAAAGTATGATAGGGTAACATAAGTTATTCATATAGACAGTGCGTTACAAGGTGCGTTCAAGAGATTAATGAGAAGGGAAGGCTGGATCATTTAGTGATCTTAAACTATGACGATAAAACACCGAAGTAGTTCGTCAATGTATCCGCAAAAAGGAATTAGAAAATTTAAAAATCTCTTATTTACGGCGTATTTTTAAGAAAGATTTCCGTACAAAGTTTAACTGATTGAAGAATCGGAGCCTGTTAACCGCACAGAACAATTACACTTCGCTGAAGGGATTATGGCACAACAACAAGTGGATTCTGATTAGAATAGATATGTGTCAGCGATTACAATTTGATATATTTTTCAACTGAACTTCTGCTTGCGTGAACTTTGGAATTCCCTCCATGTAAAATGAATAGACTGGCGTAAGTGTAGCTGAAGGACAGCACGAATTCGAAGTAAACTAAATGGAACCTATTGATAAAAAGAAGATGATTTTAATCTGATTGAGCGAAAACATTATGGCCACTATATAATGGTCAAATTATAAAAGGCATTGTTATTATTGATAACTATTTACTTTAAACTATAGAATCATAACTCAAAAAAAAAAAATATTATTATAGCATGGATTGAAGAGACCAAACTATTAAATTTATTTAGCTAGAGTACTTTACTATCGGTCCAATGCCGCCGCCAACCAGTTCCAGTCCGTTGCATAAATAAATAATTTTGGACTATTGGAAAATTTTGCTTCCTATTACCTGTAATTGAGACAAGTTTATAAAATACAATGGAATTCCATTAATAATTAACAATAACATGAAAATAATTGGAATTCTGAAAATATCACCGTTGCGTGCTAATACTTTTTTAATCTACAACAATAAAAAACCATTTAAAACTCATGTAGTATTGACCAATGTAACAGCAGGAAAGAGAAGTTTGAGAAATGCACAGTTGCGCTAAACTTCCTTTGTTGCTTAGCTTTTCTAAACATTCAATTGATTACAATTGTACAGACATTGATTTGCGATTAATTCCAACATTTTTAATCCCTCTTTTTCTATGGTGCTGAAGAACCTGTTCATCTGAATTCATTTATTTTTTTTATGTTAAAGCGGCAGGTCTTTTCAGGCTCTAAATTTTGTTATAGAAAAAAACGTTGACAGTCTTTGATAGCTAAGAATGATATAAAGCAATTAGAGTCTTTATTATCATTAACGTTCTTACACCCTAAGTCACTTATGAGAAGGATTTATTAAGATGTATCCAATAACCAGAAGGACTTGAAATAGATCCACCTTTTATTGTGTGGAAAAAGCTCCCAATAATTTTCTGAATTGGTTTAAGTATATCCGTCCATCTGTTCGGATGATGTTGCCTCATGAATTGAACACTAATCAAGGTATTGATCATAACTTTCGAGACATATTTTTGTACATTGGCATATTTTGGCCCAAGGAAGAACTATATTAAAAACGATTTGAATTCGACCATAAATATATAAATGTTATTAGAAGCGAATTTCGAAAATTTCCTTTTATTATTGATCAATTAGGGGTTCTATTCGACCAAAGATTACGTTTCAATTTACACGTTGAGCTCTCTTTAAGTAAATCTAGGTCGGAGCTAGGTTTCATTAAGAGATGGTTCAAAGAGTTTAACGATTCTTACATTACATGTGCTTATTTAGATAAATACTTATGTATGGCTCTACTGTATGGTCGCCTTCCTATAGGTGTTCTGTAGATTCAATTGAATCGTTTCAAAAGCAATTCTTGCTGCTTGACCTTGGGAATTTCTGTCGCGAGGCCTTTGTCTCTCCGCCTGCTTATAAAAATAGGTTGCTTCTGCTATCCTTACCGTAACAAGGGGGGGAACAAAGATGGTTCCTTCTTAATTAAGTTGATAAATGGTACTACCGATTCGCCCGCATTAAACTTTAATGTCCCTAATCGCTTCTCTAGGCATTTTATCTTCATTAAGCTTAGTTTATCTAAATATAATTATGAGCTGTTCAATCCATTCAGAGAGAGTGTTTGCACAAACCTAAATGATCTCTATCACTTGATCTCAATATCGAACTCTTTTAAAGTCCATCAAAACAACTAAGCTTAATACGCTTGATTTGCTTATGTCCTATTTAAACTAACTTGCAATCTTAACATTTCACTATGACGCGAAAATTAACTGGTGTTGTTTACTATCATCGGCTGCCAAGCTTTTGCATGTTTGCAACGGCATAGAGGGGTTCAAATGCAACTTGGATCTGCACTGGTTGTGGGTGTGCCTCTGTGTTAGCTTTGTATATGCTTTTTTCTACCTTTTTTTTTCTTTTTTTATTTATTTGTACATAAGTTATTATTATGATTTTTTTCGTTACTTCTGCTTATGCACTTTGTATAAGTTTTCAATAATAATTCGGATAAGGTTTGCTTCTAAGAGTCAATTGAATTCGTCTGTTTGTTTATTTCAGCTGAGTTTCATGTGTAAGTAAATAAATAAATGAATAAATGAAAATCGTTCTGCTGCGCTACACTACAAGTACAAATTAGTTGTCGAAACTTTGTGCAAATTGTTACGCATATTATTGAAATCAGTACCAGCACACTCTGGTTGTAAGCATTATTAAGTACGAATTTTGACATTTCCGCTTAATTTTTTATCAAAGGGGTATTGTGTTAAGTTTTCTAAACGTGAAGGGAAATGATAAAATTAATCTTACAAAGCCTTAAGCGTTGGACGATAGTTAAAATTAGCAAATTTGTTAATTCAGGGCGTGCCACAATAAGTCTGATAAATGTTTGTGCCATATTTTAAATTGTTGACTGAGATGGTCGTTGATTATAATGAATACTGCGGGCATATTACAGGGGGGTCACTGTCTTGTTTTTTAAGAAAAAACTACTACTGGAAGGTAAATTTTTGAAGATACTTTATTACACTTATTCTCCTTTAGCGGTGGCAACGCTGGCTCTTTTTACGATTGCCTGTTTTTCCCCTTTCTCTAACTCTGGCGTCTCCGGCGTTTACATGCAATCTCTTGAATACTTTTACTATTATTGCTATTATTCGCTGATGCGAAGTGTGCGAAAGTGTAGAAGGCGTCAGATCGTTGCATCTATCCTGGATTACCTGGATATCGTCGTAAAGCACACCAATGTCGTGCGTTAAAGCGTTTAAGCGATTAGAAGAAGTTTTTCACAACTATAAGATAGTTGTCTAATACAGCGGCTTAAAAGCGAAGCGATAAACGCCACTGAGTAGATTGATTCCAATCATTTAGTGGATCGCACTATTCCTAAGGTACGGAAAATGCAAGAATTAAGAAATGGGCACGGACGACAAGGAAAGGCGAGGTTCATCTATCATGTCATTAATTGTAGGTCTTCGTGATCGCACGTACAACAAAGGTCCATTTCAAAGATTCATTTTCAGCGCACAGAAAGGAGACATTTTCCGCACAAGCATTCTGCAAGCGGTGCAACTACGAGCAGCTATTCTATGGAAGGCAATTCCCTTTGTCGTACCTGACATCTGCTATTCTCATGTAGTTTGAACTATAATTCTCTCGGGGTAATTTGGTATTCAGCATCACTTATGCGTTAAGACTGTCCATAATTCATGGAGTGCCATCTCATATCATCATCAAGTTTAGTAAACATTTGTATATTTTTTTGTCTTCCGCATGTATATGGTTCTGGTTTCCCAGATAAATTTCCACAATTATGTATGGATGTGTAGGTGTTGGGCACACAATTCATTCTTGATACATGTTTTGCAGAATGCGATCAAATATGCTCTTTTTGTGCTATTACCCAGAATGAATTAAAGTGTTAATACAACGTGACACATTAGCGTTCTAGTGGCAACTAATGAGAGAATTAAATTCCGATGCAGAGAAATGATAATTTAACCACGTATTTCATTCAAAGGGTATAGCTGTATAGCATATAACGTGTCATATGCATATTGATTGCTTCTATATCCATACCATAGTAATAGGGCACGCGCGGCAAAATTCTAAAATGCATTTGCATGGGAAATGCATGGGAAATGAGTTATTAAGCACGATGTCGATTGTTTATATTGAAATTTCATTCTCGAGAGTACCGTAATTTGAAGCCGTTATATAGGTACATGTATATGTATACATATATATGTGCAACGTATGTGCGTAAATGTTACTCACAACATCTAGATAACGCAAAATCAATTTTTTTTTTTCACTTCCCTCTGTATTTTTAAACTCCTGTAATTATTTTGAATGCAACAACCACAATGTTATTCGATACGAAAATCCGTTAGTCTCATACAATTTAAATTATATTAAGTATGAATTTATATGTAGAAGTTGCGCAAATTAGAGAAATTTTAGTTAAATATTATGTAAACACACGCAAATACGTAAAGTTAAGGACAAAACGATTGCAATTTTTTTTAAGTTTAAGAAAGAAACATGATGATGGGCTATTCTAAAGTGTACTGGGAGAGATTTTTAGATGTTCACTTAAAAATTACAAGCGCAAACAAGTCAAGACCATGAAAAGTAAGATAATAAATTCAAAGATGTGAGGGGATATGTTTTTAATTAACTCGTTCGTCATCAAAACACAGCTGTTTTGTCTACTTGCCTCGACCCAACGTTACATCTATGTGACATATTTGCATTAGTTCTTTGGCGTTTGGTGGATGTTCTTCCCACGAGACCTCGGTAGCGAGCGGGTTAATGTTTGAAAGTGCGTACCAAGCGCGAAGGCTTAAAAGGCATACTCGTTTCAATGCTTTACTTATTATTTTAATATTATTGATCTAAGCAGCAGAAATGAGGTGAGCATATAGGAGATGTTTTCAAATACACTGCTTAGCCGAAAAAAATGTTGAACATTGGTTTTTGTCTGCTTGCTTTACAATTTCATGGATCAAACACGTATCCGGTATGTAAATATGAAACCGGACGTCGTGAACTGAAACCCGTAGTAGAGCCTAGCACTACATTTAGAGAAAGTTATTTTTTTTTCATGGAATTGTTTCATCCAATCATGCAACAAAGCCAGTTCATCATACGTTGCATCACACACAATGCGTATTATTCATCAAACTCGAGTTCTGCCATCAATGGGACATGCGCTTGCTGAACAGCGCTTCACTTCTTGCGAAAATGTACGAAAATAGCTGAAAGTTTGGTTTGATTCAAAAGAGCAACGGGTTTTTTTCGCACGATGTCCATAAATTGCCTGGAAGGGCTTAGTATGTACATACCTACTGCAATATGTTTATAAAGAATCTTCAAAGAACGACTGAGTCTTAAGGTGAAAAAGCAAGATAAAAAAATTTATTATATTGTTTCCTCATTAATATTAATCTATAGACATATATTACATATATATGAACGCTTGAGGTAAAAATTGCAACCGGTTGCAATTTGCTTTGCTTAAGAAAGTAAATATTGGAAATTCTTTTGAAACCGCGTGCACAGTGTTCCTTGTTAGGTTCTTGTTTAAAAAGAAATCTTTTCTAAAATCTAAAATTTTTTTAAAGAAATTATTCTCTGCTCTGCTATTCTCACCTCTTAGAAGTGAACGTTTATTTTTGTGAAAAAGCTACATACGTTTTATCGCAAACTGTACATGTATTTAATATACATGAGGAAATTTATATCCCATTACACCAAATAGATATTTTATTGAAATTTACGTTTAATGAAGTGTTTTGTTTCTTGTTCAATGACTGTTCAAGTGAAATACATTTTAACCCATAGTTACGAGGATTGATAATTAAGTTTATAGCGTGCCACGTTATGTTGACATTATTCGATTAAAATATTTTCCGAATATTGTTTCTTTCACACAATTCACATGAAATTGTAGTTGCATGCAATCACTACTCTTTGCGAGGAGATAACAAGTGATTGGAACAGAATGAAACGAATTAAATTTTATATTAACATTGGGTTAAAATGCAAATGTTATAACACATACAGTAAACACAAATTTTCCGAGGAATGTAGAATGAAAATCGCTAACTAATTACCATTCTACGGAAAGCCTTGAAATAATCTTTCTTTTCTAAATCATACATTTATAGATAATGAAAATTAGATAAAAGATCTTAGATTAAGGGATGAAGGGATTTTTAAAAAGTGGGCGCAGACACTTACACGAGTTGAAGGGATTTGTTCGTCTTCTACAAAGAATCAATTTTCGTGAAAATCCTTATTAGGGTAGAATCCAAAAAATAGGCCGACATGTTCCAAGTGTGGTACAGTTAATTCTTTAATTGTTAAATTACTACTACGAAGCATTGAAAATTAAACATTTTTGTCGTATGAACTTCGGTTTTCGTTTTACGAGAGGTAGCTTGAAAACATTTCATAAGAATGTACAACATCGAACTACTACTACTTTAGCGACTTTTGCCGAGAAATTTTGAAAATTGCAAATTTTTTTCATATAACGACTTTTCGGAATAGGACGAAAAAGTGGACCCATCCGAACCGTTGTTAATAGCGTTCGCCCTTGGATCGAAACACGCCACTGTACCAAATTTCATCAAAATATCTCAAAAATGGCGGCCTGTAGCTTGAACACAAATTTACATGCACATGTATGGGACGGACAGACAGGCTTATGTCA
>CCAG010004565.1:0-17044 GCA_001077435.1 Glossina morsitans morsitans | reverse complement strand
TTATTTACTGCAGCACGAGTTACTTACTTATTGCTCTCGCTTACTAAACCCATATCAATATCGAAATATTCTTGTTCTTGCTTTCTAACTAAAACTTCTTACTTCAGTTGTTTGTCGTGCAAAAATTAATTTGGATGGATTTAATTGCTATCCTTTTCCTTGAAATATTTTAATTAAATTAAAAGGACTATAAAAAAATCCATTTAAAAAGAAAAACACTTGAAAATGTAAATGGTCAGCAACGCACACACACACAGGCACGTGTAAATGTAAACCGCATTATATTGCATAACTGCGCATTTTGCTCGTAACATCGCAAACAAGTTCCAACGTATCGAAGTTATAAATAAATTCAAGCAATAGTTGAAACAATCACACAACTGCATTTATAGCATTTAACACCCTCGTGGAACAAATTGTGAACAAAAAGGAAAACATCACTGAAGCAGCCATACCGCTAACACACTCGCTATACTCGCAATCGAAACTTTACGATATTCCATCGTATGCCGCGGACCAGCATGAGGGTGAAAGATAACAGGAAGTAAAAAGTTTTTTTTCTTTCAATTCTTCTTCGCACTATACGGTTTAAGAGTCATATCGTTCTCTGACATCAACCCTTCAAAGATTGCGTTGAGACCTGTTTCCCCCCACGCAACACAACGCTTGACTTGACACTTTACTTTTCCCTTTGTGCAGCGTGCATGTTCATGTTTGTCGCGTACATTGTTGTTAACCATACATCCAAAATAGACTGACTACGCAGACAGTCAATGTCGAATGCTTCTTAAAGGCTGCAAAAATTTTATAAAGTATTTAAAAAGAAGGTCCCTCCGCACTTGCATACAAGACATAGACTAGTGGCCGTGAAAACACTCAAGCGCGCATATGAGCGACAAGATAAATGGTTAATAGTTTCATCATTGCCATAAATTGTAATTAGAGAGGGCGAGCGGTAGTTGTATTCGTTAGCGTATACGAGCGTAAGTAACGAAAGAGAAAGATCTCTGATAGTACTCAGGGTCCGCGTAACTTAACAAACCTCACCATCTCCTTGTTGGGCAACCATTAAAGTTAACGATGATAGCTGCAAATCGTTTTTACAACAAATAGACGACAATTACTGATAACACATATGCCCCACAAAAAAACCAAAAAACCAAAAAAATAAAAAATAAAAAGAGAAAGCAATTTTAAGAAGAAGAATTGTTTTTATGTAAAGTTAACAAAAAATCGCTTGAAACATTTGCTAAACATTTCTCACTTTGTCTTCCCTTTGCCTACAACTTCCATTTCATATTTTCATTGCAAATCGAATAAGCCTTTTCCGCAACTAAACTGAGGACGCGTTTAGTTAACCATATTATTTTCAATTTTTTTTTTTTTTTATTTCATTTTTGATAAGAACACATAAATAAAGCTTAACGCTTCGTTTTGTTGACTTTGGCTTGTATTATCATTACTTTAACATCGTCTACGTAGGATGACAAAGTCAACGTAAGAGCAGAATATTTTTGTTTTATGGTTAAACCAAAGCTAATACAGCCCGTTGTCGCTGCAGTTGCATAGATCTGCCGTTTTGATGGTTATGTTAAGTGTTCAACAGTTACTTTGAGTTAATTTCCCCTGACAAGTCGCATTGCTTGCAATAAGATTACGAGCATAGCAATTCATTATGTCCACTTGTTAAATCCACTCATCTACCACTTTCTTAGGTTTCCTTACAAAGCCTCTAATTTTCGATAATAAAAACTGGTAAAAGGTAGTCGTTTAATGTATCAGTTTACTGAGGTGAATTTACACTACACACTTTCTGTTCTAGGAGGGGTTTTGCCAGATAGGCATCCTCATAAAAAGAAAGTCTTATAAAGCATCAATGTATCAATTAGGGCACAAACAAAGAAAGAATTGCGTTAGCGGAAGCGGTTTAGCTTGAGCACAGACGGATAGACGACCAGACAGACTTAGATCAACTCAGATACTGAATCGATCGGTAAAATAAAAAGTGGATCTATCTTAAGCCCTTCTACGTATTACATCCGATCGCACTAACTTAGTATACTCTGCAACACAACTGGTGTAGAGTATAAAAATGCGTATCCCTTCTTAAACGTGACATCTATATTAAAAACCATATCGAAGCTGTAGGAAAATCCCCACAGATGATAACAAAATTATTAGTCGGTACTTTTTTGTGGAATCAGTTGCCACTGCATTTCATGATTTAACATATCTGTTTTTCTGTCCTATTAGCATATGGTATTAAATCCTCCTTAAACTTTTGTGAACTGAGTGAAACCTCATGTATAAATACATAAGTAACACATGCTTAATAAGGAAGTTTCCGTGGTGTAGTGGTTATCACATCCGCCTAACACGCGGAAGGTCCCCGGTTCGAGACCGGGCGGAAACATCATTTATGGTATCAAATGGGGGAAGAGCACTTTTTATTGATCAACAAAACCACATTTCTTTACTTTGAACTTTAATTGAAACCTGTCATAAATTGCTGTTTTAATTATTATTAAGTAAGGTGACTGTGACGGCGTTAAATAAATAATGGAACAATAAAGAAGTGCATCATACATAATTTTGAGTCATATTTATATATATCTTATGCTGCGTAGAAAAACAATTTTATAATTAAACTAAAGAAAAGTAAATATTGCGCTTCACTAAGTATTTAAATGCACATGGCTATACTAACAACATGCTACCTTCAAGAAGAAACTTGGATAGCCATTTCGTATAAATGGTAAACTAATGTATATCAGTTGACAGTCATTAATTTTCCTAATTTTCCTTTAACGATCCAGAATGCTGGGTGAGACTGCGTTTTCTTTGCATTATAGTTCTTAAAGTCACAAATCTGGTCGGTCACTTGTAGAATCCACACTTGAAGTAACGAAGACATATATATTCATTGAATATTCAACGATGCATGTAAGCATTTTTTCAATACTGCAAAATCTACAACACCGCTATCTATACGTGAAAATGATCTCATAATGCTTGTATACTGCTCATCGGGAAAATAGTCACCTAGTCTTCTATGGGATTATTAGACACATAGAATAAGTTACGCATCATTCATAATGAAAGTAAATAATAAAAAATCCCAAAAATAGAATACCTCGCAATCGAAATTATTTTACTAATCGACACATCGGTACAATAAATTGTTTTGCTCTCTGCCGAACTTCATGAGTATAAAACTAGATTCGTAAGTAGTTATTTTGTTTTTTGTTAATAATTGTGCGGAGCAAAGTTTGTGGAATTGTTAAAATATTTCGCTGCGGCATATGTTATACATTTACTACTTTATAGGATGTTGCCGTTTGGTTTGGCTTGACTTCAATTAGTGCAGGCAACCACCTTCAAAATAATTAGTGCATTTATTTTTCGTTAGGGAAGTTATATTATATATGCTATACTTAGAATGCAATAAAACGCGTTATAACTTGATATATCTAGGTCTTTGAAACAAAGTTGCGTATAGCCCGGGTAGCTCAGTCGGTAGAGCATTGGACTTTTAATCCAAGGGTCCAGGGTTCAAGTCCCTGCTCGGGCGGCGCAACTTTAACTACCGTTGCAATTCTTTTTATATTATAAAATTTAGTTCAAAAATACGTTATTGTCGCACTAACAAGGATTTCGATAAAGAATTCGTCAAAAGCGATGTAGAATTCATACGGAATTCATACGGAATTTTTTTAATTCTTTTTTACTTAGATTCACTTTGCTAAAACCCATCTATCTACAAACACATGTTTCTTTACCATGATTGCTTTACAGATAAAGCAAAATTACGACAACTTTTTATTGAGTTAATTCAATTCTATATACATTCGCATTTGTACCAATTCTAAATGAAGTGATAAAGACATCACTTGTGTACAATTAACTTATAAACATTATAAGTTTGTATGCAAACAAACAAAATACTTTTCATAAAAAAGAAACACCAGTGCATCGGCCGGGAATCGAACCCGGGCCGCCCGCGTGGCAGGCGAGCATTCTACCACTGAACCACCGATGCCTTGCAAATCTTGGCTTAAATTATTCTTAAATGCAATAGAAATCGATCTAAATAATTAATAAAAAAGGGATAATGGAATTACGTACACATTTTATTTACTTTAACAGATTTCTCCCACAAAATTCAACCGCTGTGTTGAAATTACAATTAACTTTATGATTTGAAACTTTAATTGCCTGAAACTACTTATATTTGATCCGCATTATCACGTTTTACTGTGTACGCAATTTATTTTTATAAATAGTTAGTAATTCAATCTTTGTAAAATGAAATTTTTGTAAAAGAAAAAGCTTGGAGTTGTGTATACATTTAGCACTACAGTTTTAGAGGTTTAAGTGTTTTTATAAAAATAAGTCGATGTCAAAAAAAGGTAAAATATTTTCTCAACGCTCTTGCATCGGTAGAACGTTTGTCTTTTCGATTACATATTTTGTTCGGTCGCTGATAATTGCAGGCAAATTTCCAGTTCTGTTCCGGTATTTACGGTAATAACAACATTTTAAATGAATTGATGCATGTAAAATTTATAATAAAAAGTAATTTATTTAATGATTTTAATCGTTTTTCATTCTATTAGATCATATGAATTAAAATTACTATGTTTAGTTTTGCTGAAAGTACAGCGATTTAATCACATTTATTTCCCTGCTAATGTCTTCATGAAAAAGCTTCAAAAAGAAAGCTTACACCGAAGACGTAAGCGACGCCCGAGCAGGGACTTGAACCCTGGACCCTTGGATTAAAAGTCCAATGCTCTACCGACTGAGCTACCCGGGCCACGTAGGCGCCGCTTCTTATTTATATTATTAAAAACTCATTTTTTTTTTGACATATTTATTTAAATTTACATAAGATTAATTTAAAATGGTCATGACAATTTGTAACTAAACTTTAGTGAAAATGATATTTTAATACTAAAAGAAATTGAAGTATACACTATAGTTTTTTGGAGCATTGTTTTAAGGAAAATCAAAATTAGTGACTTTTAAATTCAAGGATTACAGCGACACACACAACATGAGGGAAACAGAAACCAATCCATGAAAATACCTTTGCAGTCGTTGTCAGGATCATAAGCCAACAAACGATGCCATTTGTATTTTTGCTCACAGCCGCAATCATCCTGGCAGCGTGGAGTTTGAGCTTTGCTAAAAATTTTATGATAGTCAAGAAAGTAATATAAAGAAGAAAATAATGCATTAATTTTAGGAGAACGGTTGAAACGGGATAGTATCTACAAAGGAAATAAACTTACGAACATATTTCTTGGTGTATGGCTTGTTCGAAATGTTGTGTATTAACTATGGCTCTAATTTTTCCAGCTGAATTTGATGCCCAGTAAGGAGTAACTATCTCAATTTTTGATTCGCAGGCATCTAATCTGTATTGGAAAAAACCATATGTGAATAATATAAAAAAATTGTGTTTAAGTCTGAGGTATTTCAATATCTCTGACCTCCCCGAACCCGACGATCTTGAACCGTTTGAATTAGTTTGCTTCGCATTACGGCTGCCAGCCTGATTGTTTTGCCTTTTATTTCTCAGCTTGCCAAAGTAGCTTTCACCGGCTTCTTCCGCATGCGCGCCAACCGCATCGTTTTCTGTTATCACTGAAGGAAGCACGCCGGGAGGTATAAATATGTCCGGTTCGTCTATGAAACGCTTTTTACGCTTTTTAGTTTGTTGTTTGGGTCCGCCATTATCCATGTTCATTTCAAAGTCACCGTACATTCGACGCATTAAAGCTTTATTCTCATCAATAAAACGTTCAATTTTGTCTCTATAAAGAAAAAATGGAATTACAACCAAAATATTACAAGTGACTTGTCTTCATCAGATAAATAAAACAAGTAAAAATAAAAAGTTTGGCATCACAATTGTTCCAATTTTTATAGTCACTGTTTACAACATGGACAAATAAACTGCTTAGCTTGTATTCTATAATTTGCAACGACCCCATCATTTAATTGGGATTAACATAGCAATGGTTCATACATTGCAGAAAAAGAATTCAATTGTTTTTCTGTTCCTTCCCCACATATTTTGGACCCTTACCATGTCACTCCCATAAGGGATTGATCACAATTAAAAAAATATATCATTTCAAGTTGATCGGTATGAGAAGAAAGAAGAGCAATTTGGATCTAATTTATCGATAGAAGATAATGCAAAGAGCAATCACTTAACTCAGACTTAGAAATCAATAAAAAATTATGTAATTCGCCACTATACAAATTATATTTCAATTAATCCTATCGAGCTATTTCTAATCGCACCGTGTGCCTGTGAGAGACTCTGCAATAAGAACAACCTCCTCGGCGAAGAAGACAGCATCATCTACTTGGATTACAATATTTACAATATACTTTTTTTTTAAGAAAATCCCACATTTGATGATTTGAGTATGGACGGCAAAAAAACCAAATTCATGACGCTTCCTTTACCTGTCGAAAGCAACGGGCGACTAACAAAAAAATTAACATTCGGAAGAATATTTAACGGAAAAATGAATCAAAAAATGTCAAGATGATATTAGATACCGGGAAGGTGCTTGGAAAAGAGTATATGCACAGAATATTTATGGACGGCAAAGTCAGCCCAGCCAAGAAATCGGAATGTTAATATTCATGCGGACTAGACAACAAGAAGCATTGTCTATATAGGTTTCTCTAAATAATTTGTAAATGTATCCCCTAAGAAACCACCTTGATGTCGTCAAAACGAAGACGTTTATCATTTATGTTATTCATTTCGTGTCTATCATTTCTTAAGACTTTAATATTTCAATGAGTCGCAAAACTAGAAAGACATTGTTGTCTTAATTACTTAGTTCATTTATTCTTCAACAAAGACGGCGTGAATGATAAGATTTACATCATTTTGCATCACAATGAAAATGAATGCTATAACATTTGCGTTTACGAACGTGTTAAATGTTACTAACACAATTAATAATATTCATACCGTTAAGCTTAAATATATAACCTACAATCGACGTTTTTAAGGAAGATAAATAACAAATCGAAATTTTTAGACACCAGATCATGGGCATCGGTGGTTCAGTGGTAGAATGCTCGCCTGCCACGCGGGCGGCCCGGGTTCGATTCCCGGCCGATGCAAGTTATTTTATAAAAAATTACAAGTTAAAATCCGTACAGAGATGGTTGAAGAGAAAAAATAAAAGTGATTGATTATCTTCTCTTTCTGTCTACACATTTTTAGATAAAAATAGTATTTGTTTTGACAAAAAACCGTAGTACCGTTTTTCAAATAATATGCTTAGAACATACAATGACTAATGCAATGAAAATTGGCAACTTTGCAAATTGCTTTATTTGCATATATTAAAAATCTAATTTCCTTAGCGTTAATGGTTCAATACCAAAGCAAGGCATGTACGGTTTCGGGCTTCTTTTTTATATTCCAAAATCAAAATGTTTGGAGAGTAACGGTTTATTTTTCTAATTAGAAAGTTCATTTTTTTTTGTAAAATGCAATTTTTTGACAAAAACAGGTTTTGCTCGACAAAAGAGCAGTAGATTACTACTATTAAGTAGACAAAGAAAGTGTGTTATGAACACATTTTGGATCGTTTTGTCGATCGGCAAAAAAGATGAGGCATCCCCCACGCACATAGCGCCCGAGCAGGGACTTGAACCCTGGACCCTTGGATTAAAAGTCCAATGCTCTACCGACTGAGCTACCCGGGCCACGAAATCCCTTTCACATAAATAACTTTTATACCAATCAATAGGTATGCTAAGTTTCGCTTCCCATTTGCGACAATTAGAAATTTCATGAAAGATCTCACGATGTATATATGACATTATTAGCTTGAGATTTCGAATTGATCTAACCATACCCTCACGCTCACAACTAACAAAGTATTCTTCGACGACAATACTTTAATTAAATTTGGATGGTGCTACGGATTTCCCATAGCACGTCCAAGTTCTATAAAGATTTAAAAGTTTACTAATTTATTCCTTTCAGAAAGTTAATGCTTTTTCTTGCATTAATAGCGATTTCGAGGTATTTTAAGTATAATAGTTCTGGTAATTTAGTTTTATTCAAAACTTATTTACATTCACATCACTGCCGTTGAACTTACATTGGATAACTGTTGCCAGCAGTTGGACAGAATAACTGATGATAACGTTTTATACATGGCACACCTTTGATAACATCGCCTCGTACATCTAAGCCCAATGCCACTGATAAGGCGGTCCACCATATCTGCCAGAAAAAGAATTAAAAAAAGATTAAATACATGTTTCTAACAAAAGCAACGCTAAAGAAGAGAACTACTGTCTAGACGATGTTTTTGTGCTTGAAATCATAAGCCTAATAATAAACAGTACGTATTGCATCAGACATGACCACAAAGAAACAGTTACTTGAGAAAAAAGAACATTATTAATAATAATAAAAAGCCTATATACCACCCTACAGTTACTTATAAAACGACTTTGTAAAAGGAAGTGTTGTAGGGGAAGTGGCCGAAAACGTTGTCCTTGGAATCAATCCGTTTTCAATAGAATTTTTCTCAAAAATTGCATCCTATACGTTGAACACAAAATAAGGCAGACGGATGGACAGGCGGACAGACAAGCTTAAATACATTCAAAATCACCTTCTTATAATAAAGGTCCTTCTGGATGTTGCATACATCTGTACAAACTTATTATACCTTTTGTACGACAAACGATGCAGGGTATAAAAATAGTTCGTTTCAAATATCATTTCACCATAACTCTTCCTTTTACTCATCTCTCCGTCTTCACTAATTAGAGCAGTAACAAAGTAGAATATTTTTTCTAGCATATAAGAACGTTTTCATTGATTTTTTGTACTTTGTCTCTCTTAATATTGCCGTAAGTTATTTGCATAGATATTTGGAAATAGAATATGATAAGATATGATAATATGATTTAGAATGACCTTTCATTATATACAAAATAAACTGATTGCTGCTTTGAAATATAAACGATAAGAAAAATGGAAAAAATAACAAAATTAAATTTGAACCGAAAACATTGGAATTATAGACTGCCTGGAGAAATCAATGGAGGCTGCTGTGGCATCGGTGGTTCAGTGGTAGAATGCTCGCCTGCCACGCGGGCGGCCCGGGTTCGATTCCCGGCCGATGCAGGGTTTTTGCTTCGGCAGATAAGTTTTTTTTAATTCCTAATTAAGTTTATGTAATAAAATAAAATTAGAATAAATTTATATGTTTAAAAAGTTGCATAAAGAAAACGAACTTTTTTAGCAAATGTTTAACAATCAAATCCATCGCTCAATAAGCGATTTACGCCATTATGTTATTATGCTGTCCTTACTTCTCTCTCTTATCTGAATATGCTTCTATCTAAATGCTGATTCCGTTATGGCGTCAAAAGCTCATGTATAGCGAAAAATTCTTACTTTTTTACTTTCTAGTCTCAGTAAACTAAGCTCAAAAATTCAAATAAGCTGAAGCTAAAATATGTAGGTTAACCAGTAATAGGCAAAAATCCAAAAATAGCGCAGTTGTAATTATCTCTCTCTCTTTCTCAATCTTTCACCTACACTTGACAGGCATTTTTTATTTAGCTACAGCACTTTGACGCTATACACTTTCCCCCTTGTCAGAAGCAAGCGTTCAAGCAAGCTATTAAAACGAACTTAAACATAACCTAACATTTCTCGCAGTAATTATCAGAAAGCAAAAATGAAACGAAGAAAAACGATGTAAATCGAAAACAATTTTTTCTATATCTCTGCCCTAGTTATACGAACTTTTGTTTTCTTTTCATTTATTTTATAGCAAAAACAATATAATGTATAACAACATGGAAGACGCTTGCTTGTTCAATAATTCAATAAATATTATTCTCCCTTCCTGCTATTTTTTGGTGCTTATTTCCTTCTTAAGTAAATCAATTAAAATATTTCTCTTTTTGTGCATATTTTGGAGCAAATTATGACTAAGAATATGATTTTATTTGAAGTATAACAACTTCATCATATACTGAAAGTGCGATAACTGTTTGAATCCAGTAGGCGCACTTACACAACTAAAAGCTAGCCTTTGACTTTCAACGGTTAATTAACATTCAACTGTTAAGCAAAAAATTTTATATTTCTATTTTTTAGTTCTTATTTTGGGAAATATTGCAAATTAAAAAAATATTTTATACCCATTAGCAGACTCCTTAATTCCATAACTCTGCCCAACTTTCTTGCTTACGCCGGACTGATCGGATATATACATCCCCGTAGCGGTCACTGCAAACGGCTGTTCAGGCATTAAGCAGGTATTAATCAGGTATTATCATTAATAATAGTAATTACAACTGAAATAAATCAGCAAAGTGACATAGGATATGACCATGCATTGTTAGGAGTGCACTATATGTTTAAAGTTACAGACAAAATGTTTCGTTTTTTCTTTCTTCCGCAGTGTTTATTACCAAATGTATGTCTCTTAAGCTCATTAACTCATTCTATTCTCCAAAATGTATGTAGCATCGGTGGTTCAGTGGTAGAATGCTCGCCTGCCACGCGGGCGGCCCGGGTTCGATTCCCGGCCGATGCAACTCTTTTTTTGATTTATTTAGTTAATAAATCACTTTTATTATTTTTGTAAAATTCTGATCAAACATGTTTTCTAAAAAGCAAAGACACTGCCAACTTCCTCCCGCAAAAATAAGGACAGCGAAGGCAAAAGCAAGAACTTAATTGAATTAAAAACTATTCCTCGCAACTTTTAGCTTCTTATCCAAATTGGTCCATGATTGAAAGTACACGTATTTACGGTTTCCTTCACAGTTGCGAAAGACATTAATTATGGCCCACACTACTTGTGGTATAAAGCATACTAAATTTTTGCGCAGGTATGTAACACCCAGAAGGGCCTTTTATTATATTAATTTCTGAATCCATTTAAGCATGTGTGCCTGTCTGTCTACCTGACGTGTATATTTCTGCGTTCATCACGCAGATGGCAATTTAGGAAACATTTTGGTGAAATTCGCTACACTGATGTATTTTGGCCCAAGAAAGAATCCTAGTGATGGATTGGATCGGGCCGTTTATACAGCCACTCCCCATATAATAAAAAAAAATTTTCGAAGAAGTCTTTATATAAAAGAAAATTGAAATTTTCGAATCAAGACCTATATTGAACCCTTCTTAGATAATCGTTACTAGCAAAGATAAGCCTTCATGTACGAAAATAGTCACAGCGAAAATTTTTGTATGATAATAGTCAGATATTTCTTGTACCCCACCCCTTAAAAAAGTTCTGATGGAAAGTAAACCTTTACGTGACAAAAAGGCGCATTTTTTAATACATTGTTATCAAAATTGCTTCGTAATGGTAACTTGACATAGACACTACGTCTACAATGTTTGAACTAAGCAGGTCTCTCGTTTGGACCCCACGCCGCATAAGCGTACTCATGGAAAGTAGGCCTTTGCATAGTAGGCAAGTATAATTTGTAGTATTTTTGGGATGGCGTAGGGTGTCATATGGTCAGCCTTGCCCGACTATAATATTTATATTTGTTTTAAAATCACTTTGAAAATTACTTACAGGTATTTGGACTAAAGTACCGTTGTTTAAGGTGGGATACGAATACAACGGTACCACTGGCACAGTGTTGTTTTTCAATAAGATGGGTCCTTGTATGGGAGTCACCGTCGGCATAGACGACTTCTTGGCACCATCTATGTAACGAAATGAAAAAGAAATAAATAAGATTTATTATCAGATTGTTGCACAAACGGAAGCATTGACTGCCACATCCCATCCCACGCAAAATAGACGGGAGCCCATTCGTGGAAATTTGCATTTAAGTTGCAAAATATGACAATTATTTGTTAGCTCGACGACACCTCCCATAACTACTGCACTTAATATTGTTAAGAAACGTAGAAGAATTTAGCGGGTGGCAATAACCCGCTATGAGTACCTGATGAAGTGATTTGCATAACGTAAACGCTTTCCATAACATCTGGCATTAGACATCTGCATATGTTGAATACATGAAGTAAGCTGACTATTTAAAGTCGAGAATAAAAAAAAAAAAATTTAATATCTCCGTACTGGCTCTTCTAAGGTACACCCTGGGTCTTTTTATCTTCAAATTTAGTTTTATTTTATTTTTAGTTTTGCGCAAATTTGCCGTAGTAGAGAAATATTTATAATCATAAGCATAAGCATGCTGCCATACCATATGCCTCTTATATAGGGACTTTTATTTTCATTTTTATTTTCCTTAACTTCTTTATTTAAATTGATCGAAATACTCTAAATTTAAGTGTGGAATCTTCGTCAGTAACTGTGTCAGCTTTTTTTTTTTTAGCTTCATTCGCTTGGCATAAAAAGGTCAGCTTTCACTTTTTATGATTTCTTGTCATTTGTTATGCAGGACCAGCCCTTTACTTGAAAAACTTGTTCCAATTTTTCTTCTTTTTTTTTTTTAATTTTATTTATTTTTAAAGAAAAAAAAGGTAATTTTTTTTTTGTAATTATTTAACTCATCAACAAAGTAAACTCAAAGTAGCAAGAGAAATATATTCGTTTTAGAGTAATTTTGGATACGTTACATAGTGTAAGGAGGGGAAAAATGAGAAAAAAAGAAAGGAAAAGAATAAGAAATTTTTGAATTAAGAACATGCAAATTGCACTATTATTACTTATATATATATATATACGCTTTCTTCCAAACCTGCACCAAATCAACCACATTTTCAAAAGTTTGTAAAGTTTGTAAACTTAATTCAAAAATGTATCTTTTAGAGGTACCACAAGTTTTTATTCCAACGGACGGAGGGACATTAATAACCTTTTTTTAGTAACTACCTTTTACTATTATTTACCAGGTTTCAACTATCCATTCCTCATTTTGGTGATATTTAGAATTTTGAAAGCATAGGCTTAGGAACAATCGGACAAATATTGCTAGTGCTTTCATAGCTTGACGCATGGATGTACGAACAGCTGCTTGGAAATCTTTCTCTCTACTAGGATACAATTTTCTTCGCTGGTAAGCGATTTTAACAATGTTTTATGCACATGCACAGACAGACGGACAACTTTCTACTTCAGTTTCAATGATCTTGAGAATTTTAAAAGCACATTCACATACAGACACGGTCGGATATTAATAGATTAGTACCCAGTCACTTTCCGCTCCTTTTGTTGCATACTGGATAAAAAATTCAGCATACCGTGATCGTTGTGCGCTACACACGAAAATATTGCACGTGCTCATGATTCGTTATTACACAATAACGTTTAACATTTAAATTTTAAAAAGCTTAGTATGTGACCACGTTCAGAGGCAAAGTATGTATGTAAATGCATTTTGCAATACCTCAATATATTGTTACATTTAATTTTTCGCACGATGCTTGCGAGCAAACATATATAACACATATATTCATTTTGTCTTAAAAGCGTTTCTAACATCCACAATGAGAAGTTCCACAAATTCCGTAACGTATATATATCCTTGATCGATCGAGGTATATCCTTCCCGTACGTCTCTTCATCTGCATCTGATTGTAACGTCGGTTGCAAACATTCTTTTGAGCGCAAAAGCTAAGATCTCGCCTTCTTGCTTTTTAAAATAAAACGGGAATTTTCTTCCTTAGTTGATTTTTTGCTCTTTCTTTAACCTCTTCAGAGAATTGAATAAGATGTCAATTTTTGTCGTTCAGAGCTCTTACAGTAAATAAGAAAATTTATCACCAAATTTTTATTCGCCAAGAGGCTGAACAAATCCACAAAATATCTTATCCTTTCTTTACAAACAGATGGTGGTACTTAATGTGTTTTGCAACAGCTAGGACAAGCAGAGATATACAACTGACTAAGAACATGGACAGCGTCACCCATTCTTCTGAGAAGATTTGAATAAAATTTTTCTATTTTTCAATAGATTGCTTCAACTTTGCCTTTGCTTGTGGAATACAATACATGCATAGTTGTGCAACGGGCACCATTACCTTTTGGATACGTGGAATGAAGCTCATGTTTAATGAAATGACTTCATAACTAAAGACTACTGGATTTGGTGTAAAGGAAAAACCTCTGATGTTCTTGAAGGACTTTGGCAAACACTTTGGATGTGGTTGGCGGACTACAAAAGTCATTGTTGAATATGAAAACGGCGTTGCAGTTACCCTCGACGGCAAATGCCTTCACTTATCAACTTATCAACTTATTTTCGCGCCGCAACTACTTTCCAATTAATCCGAAAATATCCTCCGATGCCTCTTATAACCTACATTACTTGTGATGTAGGGTGTATTAAGTTTGTGTAGATATATGCGACATCTAAGAGGACTTGATATAAATCCAGCTTTTATTACACGGCTTGCTTGCTTCTTGTGCTGATGTTGATAAAATTTGGTACACTGAAGTGTTTTGACCCAAGGACAAACGCTATTTATAATGATTAGATGAAGAACTGCATTAAGCAAATTGGTGTTGGATATGTAGTAGGGGGCCGTGGCCGACTGTAATGTTTTCATTTGCTTTTTTAATTATCAGCTGGCTCTGTCACCTTTTACACGCTCTTCATTTTACTCGATCACTAACATGATGAGAACCTAAAATCATCTATTAGGACAAACGACACGATATTTATCTTTTACTTCTCATTCTCATAGCTCCAAAATAATTCGTTCACTAATACGTAATTTATTTATATTTTCTTTTTGTTTGCTAATCTTTTTTCGGATTTTTTTTTTATTTTTGTCTTTTATTTATTTGTTTAATTAGTGCTTAGACGCACACACATGTTAACTATTGAAAAGCCTGTGAATCATATAAATTTTACAGTTATGACTAATAGAAAAAATGTTCAGATTTAAAGCCGGTTTAATTAAAAGTACTGCTATTATTAAAGAAAATAAAATTGTATATGTGTATGCGTGCGTTTATGCATGTTTGCATACATGTATGTATGTACATTTTATTATGATAATATTTTAATAAAAAAAAAACTGCAAATGTTTCAATATTCCCACCAACGGAAAAGACGCGATACAACGGGAAAGACACTCACATCTAACAGATGCGTCGCATCGTATACTGTAGTGTAGACGAAAATCTTTTATCTCAAGCCAATTAATTAAATGTATGCGAGTCTGAAATACGATTTACTTAAAGGTTTCTAAACGAAAAGTTTGAAACGAATCTTTGACGCTCATCTCGCAAACAAAATCTTAGTTTTGCTATCCATTACACAAATTCGATGGCTGCCAATCCTAAGTAAAATATATCTTTCTGGATCAAGGCTAATCAACAACTTTACGTGACAAAAACATTTTTTAAATCACCATTGAGCACACCATTGCAACGCATGAATGGATCCTCCTGGCGATTGTCCATAAAATCTTACGATTAACCTTGTGACTGCTAAAACCCTTCTAGTAGTCGAAGATTAGTTTTCGGAGAATCTGACTCCACGAAAACTTTGAAAATATCTGAAGAAATTAATATCAATGAAATATTTGACCTCAAAAGTTGCTAAGCAAACTCTTTAAACTGTCTTAAAAAAGAAAAAGAAGAAGAGTCTTAGTTGCTAGCGCTCTTCTTATCATCTATACCTTTGGTTTAGGAATCTTTCTTCCTCTTCTAAACTTCTACATAACAATACGTACGTGTTGGTTAGTGGTCAGAAGCGTGTTTGATTTCTGGAGATTCATTAAGAACAAGCCTAACCATAATATGAATTTTGATTCATTAAGAACAAGCTTAACTATGATATGATTTTTGATTCATTAAGCATAAGCTTAACTATGATTCGATTTTTGATTTCAAAATCTTTACGATTTTGTTAATCCCAACAAAAAAAGCAACGACAAGTGAATGAAACAATGTATGCAAGCTCTGGCGAGTTTTTCTAAACAAAAGCAATAAATTTGTTTTTATAATAAAACAAAAAGCAAAACATTGCCTCAACATCATCATATCACGGCAGCTGTTAAACAATTTGTTCTAATATTGAAAAACAAAAACGATTTTTTGCGCTTCTGTTTCTTATGAAAAGCGAACGCAATGATTTAAACTTTAGTTTGTCAAAAGAGCTGTTACTTATGGGTATTAATCATGTTTGTATTATTTTCTAGGTCTTTTTCTTTTCCAGGTTAATGGAAAACGCGTGCTTAAGTCAAATGTAAGTAAATTTTATTTAAAAAGAAACAACCACGACAACAATAACAATACTTTATATTTCCCCTAAAGTTATGATCATGTTAACAGGGCATGCACGTACACCACACATTTTATGACGAAAGCAAGCACAACATTTTCGCCGTTTAACATAACAACTGAGCTGAGCTGAGCTGAGCTGAGTTTCTGTATATTTTTCATGCAGTGACGTGTATGTAATTGTACATTAAATAGACAAACAGTCAGACTGCTTGACTGTATTTACGACATAAACGTTTACATACTAGTATGCAGACACTTTGTTTGCCTTATTCTTTATTCTTTATATGCGACAAAACTGACTTCTCAGTTATTCAGCGGAACGATTCAAGGCAATCGAGACCTTTCATTTTTCAGCTGAGTTTTCAAATATAAATTTTTCTTTTCATATTTCTAAGCTTACAGCTTAACTTCATTATTTCATTTAAATATATTTTTATGCATGAATCTAAAGAATACTCCAGCCAGCCAGCGCTCTACTTTACGTAAAAGCGTCACAAGCAAAGACAAGCATTTTCGTAAATTATATCTTAACCAAAATTATATACCTCGCGATGTGCACAATCTACAATTAGAAGAAACAATATTAATAACAATACAAGTGGTTTAGACGACATTTTATTACCCTACAGACTTATAAGTAGATAATTGATCATGGAAACGAGACTACGGGACATTCCTTCTCCGAAGTTCATACACATTTTTCTTATATTTTTTGATGAAATCATTCTAGAATCACTATCGCAGCCCACTTTGAAAGTGATACACAGGTTCATAATTTGAAAAAAGCGCTTGTT
>CCAG010004563.1:0-62125 GCA_001077435.1 Glossina morsitans morsitans | reverse complement strand
GAGTCCTTTGTTGTACGCGGTTGAGTGCCTCTAGGCGTTCGCTTCGGCTCGAACATGCGAATTTTATGACAATTTTGGACGAATATTGGTGGTGTAATTAGGCGTATATCGCATGTAGTGCAGTTTTCTTTTGTAAGTTTTTTTCAAAAATATTGGCCTTTGATTGCGTTACGTACTACGAGCGTCACTTCGTGCTCTCATCACGATTTGCCGATTCTTGTATATCGAAGCCACCAAAGGAGTTCAGTAACTTTTACGCTGCTGCAGATGCATCGAAACAGTTGAAGGATCTAACAATTAATTCAATCTATAATGAAGGGCGTACGAGAATACGAGATTAATCCGATTATAAGCCATAACAGTTGTAGGTGTTTAGCGTTTACCGTAAGAGCGTTCGTTAACAAGCATACTACTCCATTTCTAATCTTCCTTTGCGGCTATTCACAAGAATGTGTGTTTACAATTCCGATTTAATTTTTTTAAATCTTGAAGGCTGCTACGCCAAGTGGAAGACGGGCAAAATGCAATTCAGAATTGGGCATCATTTACAAACACATTTTGGCTCTAAGATCTTACTCATATATTTCTAATAACTGGTGTGTGTGAAATTCAAGAGTGCTGTCGGTTGTACGCAATATTAAACACTTATTATGAAATAACATCAAAATTTTCGACCATTTTTGAAATTAGCTGCAGTTTCCCCGCTAGAGTAAGCAACTTACGTTCACATATCGAGTTATCTATAAAAATTTCTATAAAAATGAAAATAAATTTCGCAAAAATAATTGTCTCGTAATATTTTCTGCCTTGCAACGATTTTTCAGCGCAACTTTTGTTCTCTTCCAACTTTAATATTGACTTATTTGCATATAAGGTTTACATTTGGAACAAATGTTCTTAAATTACAATTTTCGTCCCCGTTTTTTTATTTCACTCTTTGGTTGATATGTCCCTTACAGTTAACTTTCCTTGTTTCTAACGAGCAGACAATATGATTGAATGTGTGAATGAATGATATCATGCATATACATAAACAACAACAATAGTTCGTGCTTTGTTATTGTTTTCGTGGTTGAGATAAAGTAACGATAAATTGTGGTAACTGATTCTATCATGCTATGCTCATAGATGTAATCGTGTATACACAGTTTTATAGCTACCAGTCGCCTCTTTTTTTTTTTTTTTTTTGGTTGTTGCATATTTAGAAATGTACGTACGCGAATTATATATACGAAGGAAAGTTTGAATACAAGCGTGTTTGTATGCTCGCTTTATGTCAAATTTTGATGGTTTTCGTATAGAAAAAGCCATAAATCGAAAATACACATAGCCACGTATATATATATATATATATATGTATGTATACCAAGTATACATATGCGATATATTTTACACATGTGATAAAATTTATTGTAAATCATCTAAGTGGTGTATAACGCTATTGTTCAAGCGAATTCATGGGACTTTCGTATTTTTATATATTTAGTTTAGTTTATGTAGATAACATATTTATGGTCACACTATACTTTTATTATATCATGTACAACGTTATTTACTTGCGTTATACGTTGTCTTCTTTTTTCCTATCAACATTGCCAATAACAAAATTAAGCGGTAAAAAGAGTATAATCAATAGCGTGATAGGTCGTAAGAAGAATGATTTGACTGCACATGTAAACCGTTTAAAAAGAGAGAAAAAGTCTCTTTAAATATAATAAACAACTATTTTTAAAGTTTTTCGATATTTTTTGCTAACGCTGGCCGTTCAGTCACCTTTATACTCTTCACTCTTTAAGAATAATGCATTATATGATTCCGGAAAAGGTACCAACCTTCAAGCGACGTGTGTCCAAAATGTCATGACATTCTGATAATCAGTTTAAAGACTGCAGTGGTTTTAATGACAAGCCTTGAATTTCTTTTATTGAATACAAGAAGCATTACTTTTTTATATGAAAAAATACCGTTAATTGTAACCGTAAAAGTATTGATGTATAAGATGTTATGGCGATCGTTGACTGTCGAAAAAATATGTTTGTGAGTGATTTGCTGATTTTGCAACAAAGTCGCGTGCACGCATCGATCGTGCTGAACACTTTAGCTGCCCGAACTCGGTGCTTGTTCCAGAAAACGTAAAAGACCTGCACAAAATCGTTTTGGAAGACCAAACGTGAAGATGCTTGAGATAGCTGACGTTCTAAAGATACCAAAAGGTAGCTTTCCCAATAGCGAGCATCGTTGTTTGTCCATGGGATAGGTTTGTTTGAAGTGGGCGAAGCCATTGCTCACTTTTGAGCAAAAATAATTACGTTTTCCAAAAATAAGTCGCCTGGATATGGAAGGTTATGGTGTCCGCCTTTTGACATGCGAATGAAATAATATTGATCGATTATCTTGAAGAAGGACTAAGCGTCAATAGTGATGCATTTACAGGACGAAAAAAGCCAAATTATATCGAAGATTTATTAAGTGATGTGATATAACACTCTTACCTTAAAGATCTTGAAAGATAAGGAAAATTATTGCGATTAGATGACAAGCTATCAAGGTCTTCTTCCGCCCTTAGTTTTCAGACTGACGTTTAATTTTCTAGAGCTTATTTAATTTTGCTTTTGTTTCATTTATCTGGCACACGATACCCAGGCTTCACGCGTAGAAACGAAGGAAAGGGAAAGATATCAAATTTTAATTAACCACAACAAAACAAAAAGTAAATAGACTGTAATTTGTGCGTTAATGGTAAGCTGCCTGCTCAGGGATGCTTTAGCATGAGATATAAAATAGTATGTAATCAGGAACAAATTCGCAACTTTCGTTCTACTAAAGTTCGAAAACAAAAGCGTATGAACGAAAGAATGAATAAATGTAAATAAATGTAAATAATTTTGTTAAAGTTCCGTTGAGTTGACAGATACTGCTTATGCTGATGTTGTTATTGTTATTGTTGTTGCTACTCTGCTGCAACTCATTAAAAAAGGGATAATAATAATAAAATACGCGACTAAACCAAATTCATGTAGGCACTCGCTCGCACATACACGTGTGTATATGTCTTTATACATATACATATATGTTGCGTATAATCATATGTATACATTCAGGAATATCTACTTACGTACGTGTATTAGGTTTGTCGGTTTATTTAAGTAATTATTATAACATGATTTTAATGCTATTGTTACACAAGGAAATTAGTTAAATAACCGCATTTGTATAAAATGCCATTCCTCTTGTTGTTTTTATTGTTATTATAGTTACTGTTTTTTTGTTTTTTAAAGTACCTACATAAAGTGCTTATTATTATGATTATAATTGTAATAGTCGTGTATAACAATGCTAAGCTACAATTTTTTTCTCTCTCTCATTGTTAACGAGTATGGTAAGTATGCAAATGGGTTTGGTGTTAAACCTTTGAAACCACGTAATAGCTAGAAAAACAAAATAGGTATTTAAGAAGAAATTAACATAATTCCGTTAAGAAACTGTGAAGATGTTAAGAAGATTAGAAATTAGCAAAAAAACGTAGAAGAAATTATATTTGCCTTAAGTAGAACTTTGTCACACCCTTCATTAACTTTCTAACGAGCTAACTCTAACTAATTCATTTATTCATTCGCTTCGAATTATGCCATAGAGTCCATGTTGGTTGCTTATCGATTATCATTTACACGCTAACTCATTTTTGATTTGAGAGCCTTTTGTAGGTGAACTAAAAATTGCATTCACTTACTTCGTGTTGTATTTACATGACGACCCTTGATTTGTCTAAATCAGCCCGACTTGGTGTAAAGCTTTACCCTAAAAACTTCAAGAACGTGTTTCATGATAAAGAGAACAACGCTCTCTGAAACCGGTTTAGTTGCTTCTCGCACATTATTTGACGATGGCGGTAAGATGAAGTTTGGAAGAACGTTGTCTATTTAGACGTGTTTTGAGATGATAAAGCTGTTGACAGTCACAGCGTAGCATATTTTTATGCGCTGCAAACATTTAGAGAATCTAGTATATTCCCTGTCATGGGCATAAAAATAAGCCAAACGACATTACTTTGCCGCAAAGAAGAAGTAAAAGGTGTTCTATAAATTTTTATGAAATTTAAATTTAATTGTAGCAATAGTCAAACAATTTGCTGTAGGAGTTCAGACTCGAATGATAAAATATTAGAGTATTTTTAGAACGTAATTTATACGTTCTTTGACTTCGTTTTTAAATGCATTTTTGTAAGCATCAACCATTTACGGTGGATGTAGCCGACATACATCCATGACGTATGATGTTTGCCTCAGAAGATTCTTGAGAAGTATGCATTAATTGACTGAGCGATTCTTCACTCGTTAAAATTCAGCCCAATAAGCCGTTAACAAAAGGAAACTTATGTTTTGGTCTCTACAAAATATATCACTTCCATACGTTCGAGCCTAAGCAAGTATTAATGCTTGGATCTTGCACACAAGTAAGACTTAGGCCTTATTTTCCTCAAAGCGGGTCTCAAAACTCGCACATGAAAATGTAACATTAATCCATTGCTCTTGTGAACTCAATTTCAAGTCTTGGGATAGTCCTAAATCACTTCTTCCACTTAAATATGCCATTGTGCCTTGTCCTCTCACGTCGCATGTTAACTACTGCATTGAAGCAGACTTTAAAATATTGTCAACCATATTACAAGCTTTCTTTACAATGTCAAACACAGAGACCCCATTTCACCCTTCGTTCATCCTTTTCCCCCTCGGCTAATCCAATCTGCCTAATTGCTAATCTGCTGTTACAAAATCTTTCGATCTCAATTGCACAACCTTTTAATAAAGCGATTACAGCTTTGAGGATCAAATAGGGCCCTTCTTATATTAATACCACGCATTTCGATGTTATTGGTTGTAACACTATGCAACTGCATGTTGGCCTGCTTTACCGTTGACCTTGAAATCCTTTCATGATTCCTCAAATACATTTAGCAGCAACCACATTTGTAAACACTCAGTCTCTTCTTGCTAGCAGGAAATGATTTCTAGAAATATCACGGGACGACGTGGTTACATCAATAGTCCGTCAAGCGAATTATGCATATAGTTAAGTTATAACCTTTCTTATACATGGCAACTACGTGTCTTGTAGTTACGTACATTGAGCTTTAACTTTATAGCTACTAAGTGAACACATGTATACCGGGACAGAATTTTGAAATGAATTTTATCTTCGAAAGGAAAGTGCGCGCGTAAAAAAAATTAGGGACATCTTCCACGAGGAATATGAAAACTGAATGCGCTTCTGTCTATCCAACTTGTGTTCATCTTCGTACAGGGTCATCAAATTCAGACGTTTTTTTTTCAGTTTGAAAGAAAAACAAAGTAATGAAGGACTTATTTTTCTCTGCATTGTCTTTACGTTTTACATGCTGGCTCAATGCATTTAAGTGTAAAACTCAATTATCTATTCAGGAATCCATATAAATTAGCGTCTATTCAATCAATGCTGCAAATAGTACATTTGTTTAAACCATAGGTGTTAGTGATTCACTGAGGTAAGCCAACGGCTTTTAATACGACTTTAGGGACAACGACCAACGGCATGATCTTGGCGGTCATTCTAAATCGGCATATTGTGACATTTTACTGTCGCTGGCCTTTTCGCTTTTCAGCGCACAGCTCAAGGAATCTATGATTGTTGTGTTTTCTTATTGAAATCGCATTTCACTTAAATCGTAATCGAAATGCTTTTTGATCTTATTACAGATGAAGCAATCCATTTTTATCGATGTAAAAATGTTTCAAGAACAGCTCTTGAATTTTTTCTTTACCGCAAATGCAACTCTTTTGGTATTTACTAAAACTAAACTTTTTCTGGCACGAGTGTTATACAGCGTGTAATAATAGGTGCTTGTACGTATTTTGATCAGCGACATATTGATGAAAATGATAAAGCAGTGCGAAGTAGCAATAAACGCAAAGGCTAGATTCGATGATATTGACCTTTCTCTACATAAGATAAGAGTTTTTCATTTAGTATTATTGAGTTACTCAGTGTATACAGACGCTAATCATGGAACGCTCAAATCTGCTTTTTCGACTTTCATTACTTTTGTGGCTTGATTTGAACAAATTGGTTGTCAAAGCCCATCAAACGCTTGGCGATACTGCTCAATGGTATCCCGATTGCCGGTGTTGTTTCAATAGAGAACCAAAAAACTTCCAAGTCAATGAATTGCAAGACTTAGTGGACGAAAACCCATCTCAAACTCTCAATGAACTTAGCAATTGATGAATCAACTCTTTCTCGACGTTTACCTGCGATGGGACATACCCAAGAGGAGGGAAAATGGCTGGCATTTCGAACATTTCCAGGCGAAAAAGCAAGCGTTTTATGTGGAGTATTGTGACTGGCGATGAAAAGTGAATCCATTACGACAATCTTAAGCGTAAAAAGCTCACGGTTTAGTCTACGGGAGCCATGTCCATTAAGACCGAAGCGGAATATCCACGGTTTTGGTGTGCATATAGTGGGATCAGCAACGTATTGTGTACTACGAGCTGCTTAAACCGAATGAAACTGTTACTGCAGATGTCTGCCGACGTCAATTGAACAAATTGAACGATGTATTGTTGCAAAAAGGATCAGCAATAGTGGTTAACAAACGCAAAGTCATCCTCTAACCCGACAACGCTCGGCCACACGATGCAGTGTTGCGGCTGGCAGGGAAAGTTGTGCCGCACCCATCATTCTCACCAACTTTTTGATTACCACTTGTTCAAATCGATACAGCGTGGCTTGGCTGACACGCGGTTTCGAAATGGTAAAGAAATATGAAAATGGGTTGATAATTGGATCGCCGTTCCTTCGACGCGGTATCGCCATGAAAGTGGGTAAAAGTTGTTGAAAAGAATGGAAGATACTTTGATTGCACCAATTTTGCTCAGTGAAGGTCTTTTTAAAGTGAAAAATTATCAAAATAAACGCAAGCACCTAACAGATTCATTACTTTTGTAATAAATTTTTACAATTTCTATACACAGGACAACGGCATAATTTTTCACGTTGACTTACCAGGTTGAATACAAGTGTCAATTGTTATGGAAACAAAAACATGTGTGCTATGGCTCTTCTAAAAATTAGTCGCTCAATATTTCACGAGAGATTCTGAGTTGATTTAAACATAATGGTTCCTTGGTCTGTGCGTTACTTAAAACACGACCACATTAATCAAATAACCTTCTTGTTCATCTCAGACCGGCTGCTTTTTGAATTTCATTAGAGCGGTCTGTTTTATTCCGATTTTGCTCATAATCCCGGAAATGTTGAGGCATGCAGGCTTACGAAAAATGTTTCTTGTTACACATAGTCACCCATAACGCCTTCTCATTTTGTGGTTGAATATACTTTACGTCTGTGTAAGTCAAATTACGTGTGCGAGGGTATATTGTATTCGTTTGGATATCGTACTATACCTTCGTTGCCCTAAGCCAACGCTAAAAGAACTAAGTCAATTAGACTACGCCGCTAACGTCTGGAAGCGCGCATTAAGTGTACCATACGGTGAATATCATACATATGCACCCTAGAACACTTAAAAAAAGACATATTAAGTTTGTCCGGTTAAATGCAAGACCCATAGTCCGGGCATTGTGGAAGCCGCAATTTTCGAGATACCTTGACGGAAGTTGATAAACTGACACATTTTATCTGTAAAACTATGAAAATACTTTGCGTCCATTTTAGAAAAATCCTTACCCGAAAAATAAATTTGCGATTTTTAAGATTTCTCGTTAGAAATCGATGATAAACTGCACTTTGACACATTGGGAAAAATTTTAACTGGATGGAATTACTTTCTGCGCAACAAACACTTATTTTTAATACCTTACATAACACGTAATAATAATTTCACATATAAATTATGTTATATAAGGACTGCACAGTTTTTCTTTCTAGGAACCCGTTCCCATACAAGGGCTCTCTTGAAATGCAAGTATAATTTTGGAAATTTCATTGTTAAAACAAGTGAAGAATAAAAGGACAACTTCACCACGGCAAATTCGGCCAGCATCGTTTTAGGCTTCCGACGCGCTTTTTATTTTTCATCGTTTAATAAAATTCCCGACTTTTGTTAATCTTTTTTTTTTTTAATTAAGTAAATGAACTTTTGATTTATTTAATTTATAATCGGTTTGTTCATTATTCTGATTCATTCTCATTATGTGATTGTAATCTCACAATGCAAACATCTTTTTTGCTTTTGTCAAGTCACGTTCAAAATTGACCTAAATTGGTTGACTAAGATCTGCCAATAAGTCGACAATTAAATATCTACTCTTTAAATCTATTAGCGGAATCTTCCTTCTGCCCTGCGAACATTTTTTTTGTTAGCTCATTATCTTAACTAGATATATATTCCTCTCATAGTAATATGATAACTCAGTTACTCTACTGTGGGTTACATTATGCTTAAAGGTGCTTTTACTCCGTCATATTATTTCTAGCGTAAGATCAGATTTGCTGCACCAATTACGGTCCTCTCTGACGTAAGTATGACACGTATTGAGTATGCGACTTTGAGCAAATTAAATACATAAAAATAGTTTACTTATGATGAGAAAGATTCTTGTTTCGTTGCATTTGTAAACTAGGAAACTGGCTTTTCTTCGGCGAGCTTTAGAAGAAGCGCTGTACTTACAAAAAAGTCGGAGGAGCCATCCTATGGTGACTATAAAGGAATTCGTTTCAAACTAAGCTTTCTTTTCTCTTGTCTATTCTAATTACAAGTATTTAAGAACACTTCTTAGTCGGAATGACTAAAAAAAATGTGATGGCTTCCTGCCAAATTATAACAGTTTTGCTTCATACAAAATTGAACGTCTTTACCAAATAACTTTTAACCTGACAACCGACCGAATGCAGAAAACGTTGTGCAGATGTGAATTTTTTTAATTTCTTTTCCTATTTGCCTCCGTATCTCTGAGACCATACGTGCATTATTGAAAATTGTTCCAAATTTTATCAAAAGCGTATCGCTTTGCTTTCTAAATTTATTTTTCTTATTTGACAATTTAAAATTGTCACGTATTGTATGCGGTCATCAGCAAAAGTTTTTTCTTTTCCCCATATCAGCACATCGAGCGTAGTCCGTACAAAGCTTTCTTTTTTTTCTTCCAATTTATTGTTTGTTTTTATTTTGCCAAAAACCACATCTTACATCTTTCTTATACTTGATATTGATGTTTAAACAGTGATTCGGTTAAGTATTTTCTGTTCTCGTTTCTCAACATGTGCTCGAACATGTGTTCAAACAATTCAATTAATCGTTTTTGAATGATGTTTAGAAGATATTTCCGAAAGATAGCGAGAGAGGGAAAGAAAGAGTGAGAGTGAGAATGAAAGACATTAAAAGCATATGGCCATTGGCAGGTTTCACTTGAGCAAACAACGTCTCTTTCTTCCCTGTTCCTTATTGAACGGTTGGCTTACTCTTGTATTGTTTCGACTACAATCAAGAAAATTGCTTTAAGAAAGGTTTTGTTTCCTTTCCCTCTTTTTTTCATAAATATTTTCATGAATATCAATGACGTGAATAATAGGCTTAGAAAAGTTTTTGCGCAAATTTATTTAATCTTTCTTTGATGCTTAGTAGATTATGTGATATAAAGTTTTTATTCGACTTTTCGCTTTAAGATTTTATGCGTACAGTAAACTTTTTTTTACCAAGAAATTTACATAAATCTCTCTCATTTATTTCATTCAATAGATAAGTCGGATAACTTTAACTTAGTGTTAGTTTAAAAGAATTTTGTAAAATTTTTTATAGTTATTGTATATGCGCCCTTTTAATGCCTCATGTTGTTTCTTGCCGGGAAATATCGCATACATTTGCAATTTTCATTTAAATTTAGAGCAAATCGCATTCATCTACTAAAAGCAGAGATAACAATAGGAAACCCTTTAATTTAATAAAATAACTTTGAGTTTCATCGTCTAACCCGGAAATGCTGTTATGGTGTTTCCCCATAACAGGATACCGTTAAACTAATTAAGAACAAATTACTTTGATCTAAAACTTCATCCTTTAGCTCAAGAACACAACAACATTTAAAAACATCAAAAGTAAACACAAAATTCGAAAACGTTTTCGATAAACTAAACATTGCCGATTCCACAACCTTGTCTAGAATAGAATCAAGTCGATGCCTTTCTTTTAAACCAGTATCTCATTAGCTTTCAATTCTAGGTGAAACATTGGCGACGCGCAGAGGTACAACAAGTCCGAGGAAGTAAAGCATTGTTTTCCGAGAACTGACGCGGTTTTATTTTGTTTTTAAAAAATAATTTTCTTTTTCGTTGCAAATGACTTTGAAAAAAATTTGCAAACACAAGGTGTTATTTATTGTTCCTTAACGCTAAGTTTGTTATGAAACGTAGATCATATTTTCGGATAAATAGAATTTAACAAAAAGTATATATATATTTAAGCTTTGCCTTTTAACCAAATCAACCTATCTCTGCGATACGATTTAACTCATCATTAGTTTAGTCACTCAATTGCGTTAATTTGAGGCACTATTTTTCCAACTAAATATATATAAACATTCCTGTAAAAATGATATTGACTAAATGGAAAGATACTGAATTGGCTCCAGACCTAGAAGAGCGACTGAAAAGTCCTGTAAACAATATTAAAAAATTGTTGTTAGAGTTAACTTAAGAATCTATTTCGTGTTTACACATTTTCATTCGTCAGGTATTTTTAAACGATATTATCAGGCGTTCTTGAACGCTATTTATTATGAAAAAGGACGCAAAAAATTCCATTTTTAAATGGTTAATCCGGAGCGCAGTCGCCATATACTTTTTGAGCCTTTAGGGACAACGAACGACGATTGAATGGTCCACGTTGAAATTGTAGGCCAGCATTGGAGTTGTCAAGTTTCCGTACCCTTCCACGTCTGCCAAAATTGTCTGGCCGTCGAAATCCGTTGTCGATTTCTTCCTGGTTTATTTTTCAAGCTAATGTCAGCAGATTTCAAACGAGCAAAGCATTCCCTCGCGATCGCGAAATGGTACAATATGACGAATATGAGTGTGATTATCGTCACGCATTTTTATAACCTAAAAGTAGAAGGATTTTCATTCATAAATTTGTAAGATATTGTAAATTAAATTAACGTATAGCACATTAAAGAAACGCTTGATAATCATGCACAGACTTATTATTATGAAAAATTCATAGAATATTGAAAATCGTCTAAAAAAAAAACATTTCGCGTAAAAAGAGAATTTTTTTTCTTTTTAACTCGTGTTAAAAAAATTCGCGCTAAAAACGAATTAAGTGTCGATAATAATTATAATAAAAAAATTAACGTTGATTTTTAGACAGCTATTTATAGAAGAAAATATTTAATTTAATTTTTGGAGTAATCGAAACCTACGTTAAACAACATAGAACCACCCTTGCATAGTTTTCTCTAACATAATACAAGGGTGTACTGTCTCCAAACAACTGCACTTGGATTTCTAAAATCAATATATCGCAGTGGTTAGAATCAAGTTAGGTTGCTTGTAACATTCCGAAATACATACATAACATATCCTTGAATGAGAAATGTAATTCCGCATCGATATACACGTCCGTTGTCTTCTGTCCGACCTGTGATCAGGGGACTGCCCATAGAAAAATTTCAAAATTTTCACCATGTAACCTGGTGTTTTATGTACCTAAATACGGGGCGAAGCCATCTTCACCAGGCTTCACATTACGTATTAGTCATTTACTTAATTATAAAACCGCTCTTGACTAATTGTTGCCCTGCGGCTTTTGCCGCCAGGTCGCTCTCTAATGATGTCCGACTTTACGACGACAAAAACTTTACTACTTTTCAGTTTGCGTCATAGAAACCTAAAAATTATACTTGTTCACCATATAAGGCCTCATTGTTTTCCTGATAACCATTATATATATTGGGGTCTAATAAGTAAACATAATTCCGAATTCCCTATTACTAATTTTTTTGCGCACCAATTTTCATCACAAAATATTAAAAGGTAAGCAAGTTTCTGAAGGCTTGCTATTCATTTCATTTTTATGTCAAATTACTATCACGAACAAATTTTCATCGTAACACAATAACAGTTAGGCCTTTTTAGCGTATAAAGGTCTACATTTCCTGAGAATACCTACAAGCGGTGGTATCTAGCTGTAGAACCACACCAATTTACCATTATAAACTGATTTTCACCATAAAATATTGTAAATTAAAAATTTTTACCACATACAGATTCAGTTTTCAAAGGAATGGTTATATGAGAAGGGCCTTAGCCCAACTCAATTTTTCATACCAACTTAGAGAAATGAAATAATATTAGTTTTGTCGAAAACTTTTAAAAAGTTTTCTCTATAAAGACTTTTCAACATAGGGACAAAATATATGTTGAGTGGTCGAAAAAGTAAACCAATGCGATCCGTTTTCAATAGGGTTCGTCCTCCGGTCAAAACACGTGAGTGTATCGAATTTCATCAAAATATCCCTAAAATTGCGGCCAGTAGAATGAACAAAATATACATGGGCAGACAAAAGATGGGCAGACGGACAGAAGGGAAGGGAAGCTTAGGTACAAGTGGTCTAGGGTATAGAAATGTAATAGGCGGAAGTTAAAGTTTTAAGTTATAGAGGTGAGATTTCTTTAGATGATATACTGTCGTACTATATATAGAGTTAAAGGAAAATTAACAAACAAATCAATAGTAATTTGTAGCACGGAAGGAGAAACAGACCTGCCTTCTATTATACCGATCCAATTTAAGCTTGTCTATCCGAATTTTTGAGATATTGTGGTAAAGTTTGGTACACAGACAAGTTTTGGCCTGAGCACGAATGTTACAGAAAGCGGTCTGGATCGGACTACTCCTTCGACTAGTTCCCTTGCCTTATTGCCTTAATGCCTTATTTTAAAAAGACGTTGTATGAGTAACTGTAAGGTGGTGCAGGACATTCAAAGGTGAGCCGTGGTCCACTATAGTGTCTTTAATTCTCTTTTTTGCAATTAATTCTAGACATAGCTCAGACGCTTCGCTACGCGATCCAATTAAGTTTTGCTTATAGAGCTTTTTGAGCACTAAATGCGTTTGTGGGGCTCTTGCAAGTTGACTTGAAACTTGCTTCTACTACCGTTATATTTTAACGCGGGCTAGCTTTCATACATCAATTATCATATTGATTATCATAATTTTAGACAATTATAGATCTATTCATAATTACGAACTTTGTAGTCGAATGTTGGGTAAATAAATTGACTAAAGGAATAAAAGAAATAACAGCCGCTATGCTTAAGAAACTCATGTCTTAAAAATTTCGATCCCGCTGCATAAGAAGACAAACATTCTTGCAAGCAACCAGTCGCAAAGTGTATTTTGATTTCATTTTTTTTTTTGTATTTTGGGCAACACAGTGTATATTAGCGTACTGTGGATGCAGATAATGAAAAGATCATTTTATTTGTTAAGAACCAGTGAGATATGCATAGACTTTAATCTACCTATAGGTCCTTTTTAAAATTTTACGAATGTAAAGTTTAGAAATTAAATTTAATTTATTAATTATTAATCAAATCTTAAACATTAAATTTGTTTGGTAGTTTGTCAAAGATGTACAAAACGCTTTTTTGGAACTCTTTTTAGCTACCGACTTAATAATATTGTCTGTTCTGCAAAACCGGAGTGGATGAAAGTGTGAGAACGCTTGGTCTTCGTTATGCGGCAGGTATCTTAGCTTAAGTCCGTGCAATTCGGAAAGTTAAATAGGCAGGCTCCGTACCGTGAACATTTTACATAACAATCAATTCATTTGAAGATCGTGCAAGTTCGAGTTTATCTTTCTCATTGTTTCGTACTACAACTAAATTGGGCGTCGGTGTGTACATTACACCGCCTGACTGGCACGCCTCGGTGCTATTACGA
Source organism: Glossina morsitans morsitans (assembly GCA_001077435.1). Taxonomy (NCBI): domain Eukaryota; kingdom Metazoa; phylum Arthropoda; class Insecta; order Diptera; family Glossinidae; genus Glossina; species Glossina morsitans. Next base: position 48,186 of record CCAG010004563.1, on the reverse strand, counting down.
ACGTCTTTACTTATATTCTATCTTTCGAGTTTGATTCGAGTTCATTACGCGAAGATAAATAGTCACCGTGAATATTTCAGACATATTTTTAATTGGGTTAATAGGTGATTCGAGCCTTCTAAAATGTGAGGAGATTATTTATTATCTGCAAAAACTGTTTCTTTGGAATTTCGAGTTCTCCACGAGCCCGTCAAAGTCAGAGCCCAATGTCTTACGTAATGATTTCTAACATGTCTAATACACATAGCCATATCGTTTACGTTAACTTCAAAGCATTTTCCAGCCAAAATACATTAGCGTAGCTTCGTCGATACGACTGCTAAACAGGTATAAGAATGAGAGCGATTCTAAAGGAATCAGGGCTTCTACCAAAGAAATTAAAAGTTTGCGATAAGGATTTTGATGTCTGGCCGTTTTCTTTGTCATTTCGTAACACGGAAAGTTTGAAACGTGCGGTTCTTCAATTTTTGCCAGATGCGCTAAGATCGGCAGGGCCTAACATAAAATCCTCGACAGACAAGTAGGGTTGTCGTAATTTGTATTGAATGGACTGTAGATAAAATATAAAAAAATTAATAAAAGAAAACAGATTTAGAACTTGACAAGACTTTTCGAAATACATCCAACAATTTTCATTCGCTTCCTTTATATTTTTTTCAAAGGGATTTCTAGAGGATTTGCGGTAGATTGATTTAAATCTTATTTATTACTTTCAGTCATCTACTCTCTAAACACCCAAAAACCCACATTTCCAGAATACACTTTCTAAGCCTGGACATATAGATTAAATGATTTTTTCTCACTTTACGTTTGTATCAGCTGCGTTGTGAGTCACAGAGTCTCTTAATTTAAATATGCCTCCCAGGGATGCATTTTTAATGCAACTTGTGCAGCACCTTCCTCTCATATCACTCTATCACTTGCATATCAATTTCAATTAAATTAAAATGGAGCTTTCTTTTCTACCTATATTTTGCCGAAATGCTTCCATAATGGTTGTGTGCAAATTTTTAACGATGTTACGGCAGTTTATAGGCCATCCTTTCTCGAGATTTGCTGCCATTAGTGGCGTATTGGAAAAATGGGATTTCCGACCCTAACCGACTCTAGTGCCTTTCTGTTGACTCCATAGCTTCGCAATAAAGAGAGTGAATATGTGCAGAGCCAGCGCCAAATCTGCCCCGCTGTCGAAATTAAGCGGTCCGAACTTTCCAAATTTATCCAGAAGCTTGCCCATCTTTACAGCTTAATACGTTAAGCCGCAATGTAAAAATTCTAACACCTCCTGCACGCATACTAGTTGCAAACGCCAGCGTTCAAGCAGCATTTACAATAATTCTTTTAAATTTGACGGGTGATCAATATTTTCCATAACCTAAAGATAACTTTCTAGCCGATTTCTTTGTCTAAATCCTTCGAAAATATTGACTTAAAAGCAAATAAAGCTTCCTTTTCGTTATGATTTTAAGAATTTGCATCTTTCATTCAACGCTTGCTTACTCTGAGATTCGAGGAGCAATCTATTCTATTCTATTTGCGTTGCAGGCTGTTATGCTGAACGAGAAGAAGACACAAATGAATTCATCACTACGTATGAATAACATTTTTATTACGAAGTATTATGTCTGCACATAATATATATAAAAGTCAGTCTGAGGAGAAATATTTGTGCTATGAACATTAACAACTTTTTGTGCGCTTTTATAAGATCCGTTAAAACGCAAGCATCAACAAATTATTAATTAAAGCAAATATCCTCCCGATGTTATTTCGTTTCGTTTCATTTATATTTTCGTTTTTATGCCGCATAAAATATTACGGTTCATTAAAGCCTTTACCTTTTTATTATGTGCCAAAGTAATTGCCCATGTGGGCGTATTGCGTACATTGCGTTCGCATTGATTAAGCCTTACTGCGTTTATTTGTTCGTGGTTAACCAATACTATTAACAACAAACAAGCAGAAAAGCAAACAAATTTACACATGACATAAGCACATAAGTAAAAACGCCAACAAGTACACTTTTATCTATAATTAAAATTAAAATACAGATAAACATATAAATTTAAAAACAAAAAAGGATGAAATGACAGCGACACATATATGCGCGTACAATGGCCATTACATATGGGACTTTTCAATGCTTCATTATGTGTGTTTAAATGTATTTATATACATACACGCATTTCTTTTTTGTTTATATGACCATTTCAATGGCGGTCAAGAGGACATTCTCAATGAAAGCTTACACCGCAATGGCTAATTAAACTAAATGTTAACTTTTGTATTTATTTGTAAATAAATTGTAACAAAAAAAATGAAAAAAAAATCAAGTTTTCCTTACAAAGCCTTTTTGTTTATAACGTTAAACGAACAAACCAAACTTTCAAGTGCAAGTTTTGCCACTAAATGTGGTTCTTTTCTCTAATCCAAATAGATTTGCGAAGTGGTTGCAAAGTCAATATTCTCATCCGCTAAGCATTAAATGTAGAAATTTCGGAAAATGATGGAAATCAAAGCAAAAAAAAAGAAGAAAATGCGTGAAAAAGAAGTTGAAGGCGGACTGCAGCCATATTTGCCCGCATGGGACATTCCTAGTTGAAGTTTAGATCAAGATTGGCTATGGGTTATAATCGATAGAAAAAAATAATTTTAATATATTTAGTGCCTGGAAGCTATGAAACCCAACATTTCATGCCATCCGTGGCCGTGCCCACGTATATTATTCCGGGCGTTTGCAATACCTACGAACAAACACACATAACATGCCTATGTATTCTTAATTAGCGCTGAGTTATTTGGTTGTCAAGCGTTTGTATTTGAAACGTCAAGTGATGCGAAAAATTCCGAAAGAAAGTCAAAGTTGCCTGATAAAGGACAAAACTAACAGTTCTGAATATTATTTGTCTCCGTTTTCGGCTTTTCCTCCCTTCGTGATTTTCCAAAACGACGACCTTAATAGTCTAATAAAGATTGGAGTGGGTTAGCATGGCGTGTAACAGTATATCGGTTTTAAAATGCAACAGAAAAAACTAAATACAGAAACAGAAAAAAATAAATATTTGATTTGATAATTAAGGCTCTTCTATAAATCATTAAACCTGCGTGCGGTTATCATGCGGAAGATGAATTTGCACTGTCCGGATTTTTTACGAAACAAAGGCTAGTTAAACGATCTGAAATTTTTTGCTTCAAACAAGAGTTCAAGTGCCGAAGTTTTGCAACAATTTGAAAAAATGTAAATAAATCATTTAAAGAAGTGCGAAGTAGAAGTAGAAGTTCACTTGCTTCGTTCTAATCCACGCTCTGCAATTAACGAAAACCAGTTAGCGACATCAAGGTTTCATCATATCCTTGAATGTTTAACTAATATTGAAACACTAAAATACTTCGCCCATCGACTTTAATATTGTTCATCATTACATCACAGTTTTTAACGAATATCGAGCGAACATTCTTTTCGCCTGCAGCAAATAAATTTATCTTTGGCGATTCCCGGTATTGTCACTTCGTGCAAGCCACTATATGAATTGTAAAAGTGAGAGAAAATGCGAGAACTTCTACAAAGTCTTTTGCGAAGTTTACATCGGTCGTTAATTCTCGGTACCGAAGTGATAACGTTTAAACGAGGCCTGTCTTAATATTTCATGGTTTACTGACACTAACAGTTTAGATTACGTTTTATTGTATGGCTACAAAAACTGAGGAACAGTCGGAAAAACTACTAACTTTAGATAAGCGTTGGTCGTGTCAAGTGATGATGCTATTGCAAATGAAAATGATCACTTCAGTTCTGAAGGCTTTGAAGATGAAATTGAATCGGCAAATTATGACGGAAATGATACGAAGACGTAGAGATTAATTGAAGTTTGCAGAAAGTCAGGAAGTGATTCTGTAGCTATTCAGGCAATGATCTCAAAGAAAAAGAACAGCACAGAATTGTTGTTGCCGATGAAACTGGGTAGGAGAAATTGGAGAACGAATGTGTGTGTTGGTAAACTGCCAGCTCACACAATATTTAAGGAAACCGCAGGTCCAACTGCGAAGCGTTAGACCAACTGAAGCAAGCGCAGCTTTTTAGACATTAAGCGATGAGGAAGGAAATGAGTTTAGTTTGCAACGAACTGGGAGCCCGCGACGTTTTGAAACAAGAATTGAAAATCGCATTAAACGAATTATATGCTTTTATAGCCAAATTTGCTCGGAGTGCTTGCGAAGAAAGTAAAATAAAAAAAAGTAAAACCTATCGAAAGTTGTAGATGACAATATGAAAATGTTACCGTCTTTTCGAGGTTGTTTTAGTTTCTCGCTTATGATGGATGCGTAGTTTTTCACACTGGATTCTTAAGCGACAAAGAAAACTTTGTGTCAAATTTTGGCTTGATTCTTGCGACTAGGCGCAGTGGACAAATATAGGGAATCAAAGTAACCCGTCTTGGGAGAAACAGGTACATGTCGTCGGCATCTCGAAAGCTAGACTAAGTAGGAAAAAAGTAATATAAGCATTTAAAGAGCTCTTGTTGAACGCACTCGACGTTCGAAAGACGTCGTTTCTCCAGAAAACATTAAAGAACCCGAGAATTGTTCTCGTTAATCAAAAACTGAAGTTGCGAAAGTTAACTGGCAACCTGTAAAAATATTCAAAGGCAGTGAGCGCATTCATTACTTTCCATAAAAATGTAGAGAAAAGTGTTGCCAAAGAGGTACACGTTTAACCACAATAGAGCAAATGCATCGAGTTACCGCATGAAACCCAGCGAATGTTTTCTACTTGCCAATATCAAAAATGTGCTTCAGTGAAAAGACTTGAATCACAAGTTAGGAGATCATGGCCAAAATTAAGGCATATTTTTAGGGTTTTGGCAATTCATTTGATGCAAAGAGCATAAAAATCCTAAGGGAGCGTTCCATTATATGGAGTTGCATTTTGCAAAAAAAGTGCTGCTTTTTAACCTAATCCCGGAAATTATTGACGGATGTATTATGCACACCCTTCAGAAATTTATTGACGCGAACCTGTTAGCAATCAAATAATATTGAACTTGTTAATATGCATGCATATATGTCCATGTAATAAAAATATACAGCAAACCACTTTTCGCTGCTTTAATGGACAAATATTTGATTTCACTTAAAGTTTGCAGACAACAATTTACGAGAGTTCCCAACATAAACATTTTTATAGTTTACTAAAGTCAATTGCTAGTGGCGCTACCGACCATGCGGCATACAGAATTTCAATGGCAAATAGAGAAAAAAGAAACGAAAAAAAAGCTCGAATATTGAAGGAAACAGCAATAAAACGATATGTACATAATAATGAATTCTCCATATCCACTGTCTCTATGAAATATTTCTTGCATTACAAGCACAGACAGCAGCAGCCTCTAATCGATAAAACTTGAACTACCCAGAAGTGTTCCCGAACAGTTGCGGTTACTTAATTTTTTGGAAAATGGGTAGATTAAAAGATGGGCACCACCTTTTGAATGGGGATTTCAGATAGCGCTGATATTTGTGCCGAGTTTTACCTTGTTGTTTGAAACAGGGCAGAAGTTAGGAGGATGCAATTTCAATGCATGTTATCATGCAATTCATCTCAAACCAAAGGAGATTAATTAATAAATTATATTATTCTTCAAATTTGCCTACGAAATCTGTAAACAGGAGGTGTGCCGAAATAAGCTCGCATTTCATCTTTATCTGCTAATCGATAATATTTTTGATTTAGCAGCGACCAGTGATACGGTTGCGGCTGCGGATGTGGTAAAATATTTCAGGAATGAACACTTGAGACCCAGGATGGCATATTTTCATTTCAGCGGTGAACTTCTTTTATTGCGTAGAACAAGCATTTTTTTGCTAAAGTCTTGGACGGGATAACAATATTTTGAAATAATATTAACCGCATAAGCGCGTGAAAAAATGGTGTAGGCGTTCGTCATAGTTTTAAGTGTGATGGCAACCTTGTAAAAAGTGGTGAGGGAATGTTAAAGTTGGTAAGCTTTAGTTTGTGAGTGGATATGACACAGAAAGCAATTAATAAATTTTGTTAAGGGGAAAATTAGAGTTTTCGTTAAATAAATAAATCTCGGCCGGTTACTGAATGTTTTATATAATGAGTGTTTGTTGCGTCGTTATTCGTGACTAACAATACAATAAATAGAAAACATCATAATGGCAACCTTGGAGACGAAACTTCTTTAATTTATGGGATTTCACTTCCCTTGAGTTACTTGGTTCACACTTGAATAGATAAGCGCGTAAAGTATTGATAAATATGTTGATTCGTGTATGATTGACGAGTATTTGCATCAGAAGGTTACTTTTTAACCCCAAAAGAGTGTTCTTTTATTACCAAACAATATTTCGCTAAAGAATACTACTTTACATGTATTGTTGCGGAAATCACACATTGGATAAAACGAGCGTGCTTTTCTAACAAATGTGAAGACCAAGCACAGATTCGTGGGACTGGTGACAGGCGATAAAACCAACAGCGGCAAAAATTTAATTTGGAATGAGTAACTCGCTTGTAAAAGGTTGTATAAGCAAAGAAATTGCGAAAGACAAAGTTAATGGAATGAAGAGGATTGAGTCGTAGTTTTGGAACGGGCAACGCTAAGAGACGCGTTAAAAACATTTTAAATATATAAGAAAGATACGGATGGCAACGTAAAGCCACAAAGCGTATGAATATTGTAAAAAATTCGAAGTAAAAGTTGCTTTACTAATAGCTACGGAAGGTTTTTTACTAGTATGGGAACACTTATACATTTTTTTTCCCCGAAGATTTTTGGACAAAGCCTGCAGAGTTTGGTGTACCTGCGAAAGACAGAACCCCAATTTGCAAAAGAACGGAGAAAACGACAAGACTATGGGTAATAGTCGATGTGTTAAGAAACTCTACCTATCACTAACTACAGTATCACAATTGATCATTTCTGTTGGGGTAATGAACTGAATCAAACAAACAAATATTCTCTTATTTTTGAATGTTTTTTATTTCTTTTAATGCTTGAATATATGGTTTATATAACCGTCTCGAAAGTTATTATTTGCTTAATTTTTCTTTCATATCAAAAATGTTGCCCAAAATACGCTTTTTTTAAACTGTCGTAAGATCTTCTTGCCTTAAGGGTCGATTTATTGTGGGAAGGAGGATTGTGAGGATTGTTCGCTTTGGACTGTTTTCATTCATCAATTTAACGTCTTTTCTTCTTTTAAAGTCCTCGTCAAGTAAGCGAGTACGCTTATTATACTCAGGAAAGAAGGTCTTTGAAGATCCACTAGAAGTATATTTTGCCAGAACCGCTTCATTGTTTGATTTATTTGCAAAATGACAAAAATTAGACAATGCTCTTGTGCATGTGTTCTTGCGGCTAAACAAATAAGTTAACTTCCTTTTTTTAAAGACCTTAATCTGAAGTTCGGCATTGCGTCTGGCTTCTCAGCTATCCAAGCAGAATATAAATTATGGGGCTTGGTTAATGTAAAATAAACGATTTACTTGACCCTAAATCATACTCATATAGTATGTTGTTCCTGTTCCTGTTGTTCCTAATAGGGAGGAATAAATATCATTTCATGTTCTTCTACCTGTCCCTACATTCGTCGTCTAATTCTGCGAATGTAAAAGTCATAGAAATTTCAATAAAAAGTTTAATCTTGTTCCGTATGTTCTTCAATTACGTCCATTCATTCGATTTGCGAAGAAATTGGTTTTCCTCGCTACCGACTACAACTTAAAACATCCGTGTATCGTAAAAAGAGTTCCCTGTTCCCAGTGAATGGTAACGCAAATCCATAAAACTTTTTAATTAAAAATTACCTTTGCGATCAACTTTTTTTTAATCTCTTAATATTTTATAAATATATATATATATATTTCATGTATATATTTTCTTTCATTTTGAGAATCTTTTCCCGTTTTTTGTTTGTTCTTTTTAATGAAAACTTTTCAAGTTTATTATCGTCATACAAAATATTGAATACAAAGGCGAAGCCCTGCACGTTAGGTATTGCGGTCCTTCTTTTCTTCCTTTCATTCAAAAGTTGAAAAAGTATTTAATTTTTCAGAATTTTCTTTATGAAGTCTTACAAGGAGAAAAGAAAAAAAAAACGGCAAGTAATTGATGCATGAAAATTAATGTACATTTCTCTTATATAAGACAAAATGAATGTGAACTTGGCATATTTGTTAGCAATGAAAAGCTTTCAAATTGTGTGCCTTTAAATGTCTTTACTAAACTCTGTCCATTTTTTAAAATCCCCCTAAAAGAATGAAACTTTTCAATCAATCATAATAAGGATTGTCTATGGCTACGAAACAAATAAAGGAACGTTTAATGCAAACTATTACTGCTCGTAAGGCACATATATCCCACGCTTTACACGGCAGACGGGTTCCTTACCGATGTTTTTCTAGTCCTTTAGTGAATATGAAACAAGACCGACACTTTTCATAAACGTTAACAAGAACACAAAAATGATTATTCAATGAAATTTTAAAGTGCTTTACATAATATAAGAAACATAAATAAAAAAAAACAAATCCTTCACCTAAAGAAATTAATAGGAAACTCACTATTCCTTTGTTCTTATTTATTCATTTTTTATTTTTAACCTTAACGTATACATAATACTATGTCCAACATGTAAGACCAATTTAACTTCACTAGATTGCGCGGAAATATTTTGTTTCTAAATTGGTAGCAGTCCGACAAACATTTGTGTCAAGTTTCGGAACATAAACGTCATTAGTGTTTCAGCCGGGCTTGGTTTTAAACGAGACAAGCAGTGTATTTTCCGATTTTTATAATCAGTCATTTTGTTGAGCACAGAGCTATCAGTTCCTCATGAAATGCAGTGTTACAGAAGATGGGACTTGGATCTACGCATACGACCCGGAAATAACCCATCAAACGAGTGAATATCGTGCAGCAGGAATGGCCCGAGACCTAGAAAGTCGCGCCAAAGCCGCTCAATAATCAAAGTATCTGAGGGGGTCTTAGTTGTTCACAAGTTCTTAATTGAAAATTGCTCCTTTTTTCTTCTTCTTCACCTTACTTTTATTGTAATGAAGTTTATATTGCAATTACTTTTTTTTCTTCTTTAGAATACTATACGGATTACTTTACTGCCCGGGAATCAAAAGGCGAATACAGGATCTTCGAGGTTTCACACAAACACAAGGTAATGTTGACAGTTTTCTTCGAACGAATTCCCTCCGCGGCGTCAAACTTCTAAAAAGAAACACTATTGGAGTCTTATGCGCCATTTACGTGAGGTTACTCACAAAATGGGACCGAAATCGACTTAATAAAGAAGTGATACGAGAATGTCGCATTAACAATAGGCAAATATAAATGCGTATAATTTTTTTCTTTCGTTAAAGATTGACATCCAAAGTCTATCAAGATCGAAGCAGTATAGAAAGAGTAGAGTGTGATGTGAGAGGTACTGTTATTGTAATCGTCCGTTCAATAGTTCATTTTGTAATCAGTCAAGTGCATCACCATCGGCTTAATTAGTAGACAGAAAGGACTTACTGTTTTCTCTGGAAAGTAGAACTTATTGCTTATTGTTCCCTAGTGTTTTTACATGCTATTAGAGAGTTGGTTCATTTGTTATAAATAGAATTTGCGCAAAAAAAGTTTGATTTTTTTCTCAAGTTGAACAATTTTTTTTTTCATTTTCAATTTGCTAAAGAGATATTTTTCAAAGCATTTTTCTGTATAAACTATAGTTACTTGCTAGTACTGTTAAATGTGAGCGGGTACAATAACTCGTAAAATGGAAGATCGTTTAAAGATTCATAGGTAACAACTTTTTTTCCTCCTTTTTTTTTAATGACCAGTCGTTCAAGGGATGTTGGCTGGACATGCACAAACATGGTGATGATCAAACAGAAAAAAGAGTGGTAGAAGGAACAGGCAAGAGTTACGCTTTTATTAAACTTCTGCCACCCGGCAGTCGTAATTAGAGTAAGGGCTATCGCACTGAGAATTCAACCCGCGTGAAACCCGGTTGTTTTATCGAATAATAAAATACTATTTACGAGACCAACTCTCAGTTACACTTCAAAGTGTTTTATAATAATTTGGTGGAAGGATCTTGGTCTAATCTCTTGCAAGTAGTGCACGAACGCACGCTAGTGGCATCGTCGACTGTTGTTCTCTTACTGGGGGGATATTGTTCATATTATAAACAGTATTAAGGGATATAGGAGACCGGTCGGTAGATGTTTTCTGCCCAACTTACGTGATATCAATGTGAGCTATTTTTCGTTCAAGTTCTTGGGGCCAATAGCTGCGATTTGTTGAAACAGAAGTTTTTCAAAACATATATACATTAGGATCGGATACTGGTAAACGACCATCAAGTCCTGGCGATCTAACGGCGTTCGATGTTTTGCACGAATATATGTGTATAAATCCATGCGTGGTGGGCACCTGCGATATGAGCTTACGGTGAACTTCTCCGGGTAGATATATTCAAGAAAGTAGTAAATAAATGAATGAACAGGATGCATACTCATAGGTACTCATAAGTCTGAAATCATAGCGAATTACTAACAAAACCAGGAAAGTTTGAAATCAAAGGTTTTTGTTGTTGGTTACAGCATACACCAGTTTCCGCGAGTATACATTAGTTTTGCGCAGGAACCGCATTGGGATTTAAAATGGAATATATTTCTATTAAGAATCAGCCTCTTTATAGACTAATGTTCGCATGTATGCTTGCGAATACTTCTGTTTAATTCTTAGGTCGCAATTTTCGGGATATTATGATAAAATTAATTACACTGATATATCTTGTCCCAAGAACGAATATCGATTCTGTTGAATCATTTTAGCTGCCGTTCTCCCTACAAACACTTATTTTGGAAAAGTCTGGAATGACAAAAATCAGTAAAATAGTTTGGAGTACTGGTGGGGCCTCTTCCCACGTAATGCTTTCTTTTCTTTCAGGAAAATCAGTGACAAGACTGTTTCAGTGATCTATGTAGAACAGAACTGGTATCCAGGGCATCATATGTTCAGTATAAAGTTTGTCATTTTATAACGAAAACAGATGAAGATTAGTAAATATATTTAGCGAAAATGCACTAAATTTAGATCAGATCGATTCGTGTCTTGGGCTCTGTCCTATATAAGCGCAGGCCCTTACACGCGAATGAAATAAAGTATTTCACATTTTCTGTCGAAAATACAACACATGAAAAATTCCTTTAATCGATTTAATGCAGAGTATTTAAAGATCGGCTTTGACTTGTTATTATTTAAATACTTTTTCCAGACACTCTTCAAAGAATTGTTTACAAATGAAAATCAATTTAAAGGTTTCCCAGCACTTATAGTGTCGTTAGGAACACAAGAGCGCTGGCAAAAGAAACAAAAGCAGTAAAAATTAGCAGACGTATATCAAGTTGTAAAGAACTGCTTTGTTGATTTTTAATTGTTAAAACATTCAAATGGAGCAACAATAGATCAACTCTTTTAATAAATGCTTAAAGCTGAGGATTTACTGAGAAACGAATTTACAAACACTGTGAGCAATTCACAATTATATCTAAATTTTTACATATAAACATCACAGAACAATTAAAATTGTCATATACTGAGAACTGGAAACTAAGTCATGGTCGACAGAAGTGGTTGAAAAGCACAAAATAGTACATTTTGTTGTTTCCTATCATTTATTGTGCCCTGTCTGTGTCTCTCTCACCCTTCCCCCCTTTGGAAATCGAAAATGATTGCACTTTGGACATGTCCCATATACATAACAATATAATCTGATTGCATTTATTTGAGTTAACCTCTCAGCCTTCCTAAAAAAGCGTTAACATGCTGGGTTTGGACGATACAGCGATGAGAAACTTAACCAGATGTAGAAATACAAAGCTACGGCAAAACATAGAAAAGGAGGTCATCCTCATCGAACATTGAATGCCCTATATCGGTTTAATAAACTCTTGTACTTGCTATCGTGATTTTATTCATATACGGATCAAATGTTGAGCTTATTCTTTAATTTAATCGTTGAAAACCAAGCAAAACTGCACAAGCTTCACTCGGAAAACGTACAGAAGCTGCACGTACCTCGAATGTGTACACGTATTTATACTTTGCAGCTCCCCTGATCGGCTTCTTAGGCTCCGCAAATGTATTGACAAATTTAGTTCACTTCCATTCTGTGGAGGCAAACAACAAAAGCAAACAATGCAAAAAACTTTAAGCGGATGATATAAATGAATTTGACAATCAACATAAGATTGCTCTCAACTCCCCAGTGAGAAGAAAAATCAAATATAGCTTTATTTTGTTTTTAGATTTAAAAGTGAAGGAAAGACGGCTACGGGTTGGGAGCATAGTAGCAAACGAGTAGCTAAATACAAAATGTAAAACAATGCTAATGTTAATAAGAGCAACAACAATAATAACCGCTTGGTATAACAATCACAATAAAATTTTGCAAAATATATGCAAGAGAAAAAAAATCACCAAAAAATGTATCGGAAGCAAGGAAAACAAAGAATGCGACTAAAAGACAGAGAGAAACGTTAATAAGTCAATCAGATTTATATTTTCAAATCCTTTTGTGGAGATAATCATCAGAGTTTTAATCAATTTTAAAGGAAAATTTCTGTCCTTTTTATTATAATGTGCATCCAAGATAGCTTCAGGGAACTATATCGGTATTATTGTGTCGTTTGTCAATTTCATAAGTACGTGCGCAAATCCAACCAAATATTTGATCAGCTTAACACTTTGAATTGATTGAACCATGTGAATTTGGCCGTCTTTCTCAAAGTTGCAGAACTTGGCATAACACGTTGTTACAAGTTGTTGGCAAAAAAGTTTTAAGTTGATTACCACAAATTGAAGTGCATACATTTGTCTACTAATGCTGTGCTGCACTGGTTAAAGCATTGAAACAATGTTGAAATGTTTGACAATTTCACGACTATTCTTTTAGAATGCTTATCAAGCCGTTAGCTAATATTTTTGAGTAGAAAGAAGAAGCTTCCAATCCGGTAACTTTCCTTTCTTTTTCACTTTATCTTCTTCTTCTTTAGCGAAGGGTATACTAAATCTGTATGGATGCGTGCCGCATTAAGAATGATTCGAGATAAACCCCTTTCTCGCCACAGAATCATTTTCCGAAACCATGTCTGCATGTCTGTCCGTCTTCTCTATTGACGTCTGTTCATGTGATTGTGTGTTCGATTTAACAAACACAATTTTCAACGCATTTTGATGAAGTTTGTTAAACGAATATATTTTAGCGTAGGGATATGGGCCAAATTGTATCATTCTTAGGACGCGTCCATAGATAATGCTTTATTTTGGAAAAAGCGCAATGTATTAACATAACGCATGATATGCCAAAATAGGTGACAGCTATCAACATAACGTCATGAAAAATCAATAAAAAATAGTAGTTGGTCTCACTAGATGAACATGAAAAAATTTCGATCGGATCGCAACATTTTTAAACCCGTTATTATTTAAACGCTCTCGCACAAAATACACGTTTATATGACAATTGAGTCTAATCTTTAATAATTGGTCCTGAATAATGATTTACCATAAAAACTCATTTTGCCAAACTTAGACAATTCTTCTAACCAAGTTTCTTGTAAGAGCTCTCATGGAAAGTGACTTTGTAGGAATGGTAACGACATTTATTTCTTGGTACTTTGTAACGGATAAATGTGAAGACATCTGTTAGACGAAGTAGTGTTCAGATTTTAATAGTCGGCTTTGTCCCTGTAATATGTTAATCTTAGCTATTAGCGGAATGGCTTACACTACATTTTACTAAATTCCGAGCCAAGACTCCTTAATGAAAGGACTCGATACGAAAGGAAGAAATTGTTTTCTTTGCGGATTCATCGAAGTGTAGACGAGTATTGTCACTCCTGAGAAATGCAATTTTCAGTGCGTTTCTTACTCCGTGAAGAATGCTATTGGATGATGTTAGCTTCAATACTTAGAGAATCAGGCTTGTAACTTTCTAAAATTTGAAACCTTTTTTAAAAGTTGAGCTATGAATTTTTTTATGAAATTGTGCTTAGAACTCATTTTCTTCAATTTCTTTCATATCTCCTACGCGCTCTTTACTTTCAATTTCAGAACTATTATGTTTGCGTTGCGTAAATCATTTCCCTTATGTTGATTGAACAGAGTCAACCTCTCTTCTTAGTATGACTTACGAGTATGACTTGCGGTTTGAAGTACTGAAGTAATAGTTCTTTTCAATGATAGTTTGATGTGCCGAAGTTTGGAGTCTGGAGTATCATTAAAAATATGTTAACGTACGCGAATAAATGCATGGAATCTTCTTAACACATTAAGGATAATGAGCACAAGTAAAAATATTTATGCATTGAAGGCTTAACAAATTACTTTACACTTATTTTCATTGAGATGTAACACGACGCAAATGCTTTAGCATTCACATCTTAAAGTTAATTGTTATTCAAATAATTTTATATAAACTAAATGTTTGTACACTACACCGCAGGGTATAATAAATTTGTGCGGATATTTGTAACACTTGGATGGACTTGAGACCTTTTTTCTACTGTCCGATTCAGACTGCGTTCATTTAGACATGTAGACTAATTCGATCTAACGTTGTCGTCTGTCTGTCTGTCTGTCTGTCCGTCTCTCTGCCTGACCACCTTGTATTCTTGCGTTCAAGTTATAATTTATAATTTTTGACATATTCTGATGAAGTTTGGTACATTGCTGCCTTTTGGACCAAGGACGAATTTTATTGAAAACAGTTCGGAACGGACCACATTTTCCACCACTTCGCATGTGACATCTTAATTTGAAAAGTCGCTACATAAAAGAATGAGTGATCGCATTAAGCAAAGTGGAGAATGGAGTGAAAATAATGGCAAACTGATTCATTAGATCCTTTCATTATATATCACGGTTATAATATAACATTTTCACTATACTTGAAAAACGTGTCTACTTCCGGATATCACAACTATTTAAAACAAAGCCTGCCTGTGTATTTTTGCAACTGAAATTTTCAGCTTCCATGCACGTGTTAACTTTCGATATTTTGTTTGTTTTTGAGTGTAGTGGTGTTTGTATTAGTTGCACTAAAAGTTCTCTTCGTTTTTTGGTAAAATTTAAATTTAATTAAAAAATGGTTATTACAAAGCTATTCATTCATTCGTTTCATGTTTCAATATTGATACATCATCCATATTTACCTTCCCCCATGCATGTATATTACTAAGTTAATTGTAGAGGTTGTTCCCCTCAACACGGTCGTCACTAATGGACTGAAACTTCATTGGTATAAGTGCGATATAATTTTGCACTTAAAATAAACATCTTTTTTAATTCGTTTAGCATTTTAGCTACGTCGGGAGAGCATATTTGGAGGGAGTTCGGCGGTGATAATTCCGGAACATAGTAATGAAATGAAGCATTTCTGATAGTTTGCAGAGTCTTTTAAGACATAGGAAAAAGCTGCAGTAGCGTATTGTCTCCGATAGTTCTTATAACTCTATTTGTACATTGCACCCTTTCAGAATTGGTGCAGCGACTGTTTATATCAGTTAGTAGAAATAACTTCGCTTTTGGTTTTGTGATCATGACTAAGGCTTTAGTTTATTTTATCTATGCATGCTTCTATTTATTTTATTTATTTTTTACTTCTGGCTAAGTGGTAAAATAGCAAAGACATAAACCATAACAAATTGGGCTGCTTTGGTGGGCTATCTTCACTTCGGTGTCAAATAAGATAATTTCCTTTTAATTATAGACATTGGCTCAAGCCATTTTCATTTTAAAATGATTTCTCACACATGATTCCCTCTGGATTTCAACAAAAGTTCCCTTCTGGAACACTTATTCATGCCACTTTTCCAGATAAATCTTGTCTTATTTTACCAATCGCTCGAATAATCTTGGTCGGTAAGGTCATTGAGAGATCTTGGTTTATAGAAGCAAGCCCATGCTCTAGCTTAACACCAAACAACAACAAGCTCACGCTCTAGCTTAACATCAAAGGAAAAATTTCCAATAATGTTAACAATAATTAAGTAGGAAACACTTTTATTATATTAACTTTGCACGCTTAGGTTAGTAGTATGCTGGTTTGCTGTTGAGTTCATTTGCTTCTGCTACAATGTTAATATGTTTAGTTGGATCCGTGGATCCGCAGATCCGGCCGCTTTTATTAACGACAACTAGAGTTATATCGCATGATCTTTGCGGCAAGTTCATCCAGGCACTTCTGAAGATGACACGATCGCTGAACTTTTCTCCCTACAAGATGATTTTGTTACGAACTGTATGGCATGTTGTATCATTTTGTTGAAGCCACACACAGCGTCACAATTGTCGTGTTTCTCTAGCGTTCTACATTGGGGGTCACTGCAATACCATTCTCATGTTCAAAATTGAGATTTTCAGCCCATAAATTACACTCAAAAGTTATTTTCGTGCACGTAAAAGACCTTTAGGAACATCAGAGGTGTTTTCTTGACATCAAAGAGACCATAGTCGTTATTTACAAAGTCATTTGTTAAGTTTGGACCATTCGTATATGCTGTATAACTATATACACATGTGGACAGAAAAGTAGATGCGGTGGGTACTTTTCAGTTGTCCGCCGTACAAAATGGTAAAAGCTCACACGACGCTTCCACAATTGGCAAAAGTGTTAAAAATGAATTCCTGGAATCCCACATGAGCTAATTCTTGCAGTGAAAAGTTGACGGCTTTTATGTTTCTTTAGTAGTAGGTTTTAGAGTTGGGCCGTGCAGTAGGTGCGTCTTCTTTAAGTTGTGAAAATTAAAGCGTTTTGTAAAATTTTGCTGTGACGGTGGACCGTAAGGATAAATCGTATTTCTTGAGAAGGAACTGCAGATTAGTAGAGCACATCACAGGTACAAATTTATTGGCGTAACACTAGGCCGGTCACATAAATTTTGCACGAACGGTTTAAGCTAACAAATATGGTATAATATCCCAGTAAAGACCTGCGATAATTAATTTCAACCATGCCAACAAAAGCCGAAGCTGTCCTTAAAAACGATAGCGACTGTACCGGCTATCGGCTGTTTGAAGTCATTTCTATAAAACTGAGTATTTCTGAGTACAAGATATCGCGTTACTTTTAAGTTTTTTGTAAAAACACCTACTTTACTGTCCAGCAGGAAACATGCGATGTTTCTTTTGGAACACCATTCTTTTAAGTTTGTTTTTATTTATACTTAGCGTAACTCTAAAACCATTTTTAAATATGGAAATGTATCCATTTTATAAATGAATCATATACGTAGTATATAAAAAAAGGAAAATGGATGAAAATACCCTCCACATGTGTACATGTATTGCATCCCGGCAAGATCAAACAATGTGTTGAAAGAAAATTTTATCCAAATGTCAATCAGCAGCGTGTGTTACCTATATTTACTGTCGGAATCGCAAAATAGGTGGCCCCATATATATATAGATCAGATCAGGTCGATTTTATGAAGCAAAAACCTTCTGCGGAAAGAACTTGTTAGTAAATCTAAGCAAGAACGTGCATACTTTCATTCATTTGTCGAATTTACTAAAATTTACAAACCTTTCAAAATGTTTATTAATATGTAATTATTATAGTAATTTTTCTCTTCTTCTTCTTATTTCTTACATTGAACATTTTTGCTTATTAATTCGCATATGTATATTAATTTTCTTCTTCTTACCTCTTATGCCATCCCACGCCGAGCCAAGTAAGCAAAGCTTTTCATGTGTCTCCTAATTTTAGCCAGCGGAACTTTTGTCCACTTACAGCCTTACTGCGTTCATTTAGACTTGGTTTCTTGGATGTTGTTGCAGGAAACAAGCCCACATGATAAATGGAACGTATGAAATGGAAGATATTCACCCAAATATCATAAATAATTGGTTTAAATTTTAATTCAATTTGATGTTATTATGCTTTACTCTAAAATCTCTGGCAATTTTTGAGAACTAAAAACGGCACGAGATACTCAGCATAGTGTTGTATCTATTATATATATATACATATATATATATATATATCAGTGTTTATATATATGTTTACTGAAGAGAATGATTTGTGATTTAATATTTTCCAAGTTTTCCAATTCGTTCTATAAACTTTTTGATTAATTCAGATTTTTTAACTAATAAAAAATCCCTCCAAACAGGGCTTATATGAAAATAATTGAATTGCTACGCCATGTCTCTCACACAAATAAACCATATTTACAAATCTCAGAGAGCGTACATTGGAAAGATGGAAAAAAGATTTATCTAAAAATTTTATCAATTCAATTTCTATGCAAAAACTGTTAGAGGCTGCGTCGCCTAGCAAATACTACGTGACTTAAACTTGAAAAAGCAAACTATTTGGCATGAAATAAATGAAAAAAGTTACATGCGCCACAGAATGATTTAAGTTTTTTAACTCATTTTTCTTTTTTATTTTTTTCGTCCGTGTAACGATTACTTTAAGTATACCTGGGTTGGAAATTGGTTCGGGTCTATCAGTCAATTCCAAAAGCAAACTCAAATCATCGTTCACTTAAAGAATGTAAATAAGACACTGAGTATGCGTTTTGGTCATTGTATGTGTTTAATTGATTAATCTCTCGCAGGGACACTTCCAGTGTATAAATTCATTTAAAGTTTACTACCAAAGAGATTGCTGAAGGTAAATAAGCAGTTCCGCGCGGCGTGCCCAAGATTGTGAATCGGGTTGGCCGCGTTCATCCCCTTGTGGAGTTTTCTACTCAAGCTGCAGATAGATAAGTGAAACATTGCCTATATACTTTTTTATTACTAGTGTCTCGCATAAAATAGAGAAAATTGTAATTTACAATCCGTAGGAAATATTAATCAAAAATTATTCTCAAGGTACCATCTAAAGCTTCAAGACGAAATTGAGTGTAATCAGTTTAAGAGTGGACAAAAAATCGTAAATAAAGCTGTGCATAAACCAGGGTCACCTAATCGATCACTGACTCAGAACATCTAAAAAATAAATGACATAATCGTCCAGGTTCCATAACTGACCCGCACAATGGAGAGGAAAATATGAAGATTGATTTTCTAAAACTCTAGATCTATAGGAAAATGTGACTTTCCTCTGTGGGATCACGGGGGGTTAAGGTTAAAAATCGAAGCGATTCGTTCCAAGGGGCTATCGATTGTCCATTTCTTTTCCTTAAAACTGAGATAATAGAAGAGAGCTTTCAGCCTATCTTTTGTTTTTAAATGTCTTTATCGTCTTTATCGTTAGACCCTTCCTTTGGATTCGTACAATTGTTGATGACAGCGCTTTTGCCACTTGGTTTGCCTGTTATTCATTATTAGGACTTATGATTTGTTTACTTAACAATTGGCATTAATAAGGCAGCGAAAAGCTAAGGCCTACTTGTGAGCAAAAAAATAAAAATAAAAAATGGGAATCTAAATGCACAAATACTCTAAAAGATATGCACATACATATGTATATGTATATTTGTTTGAAAATGAAAACTTTCTCTCTTCATATTCTACTACGAAAATTAATCATATTTTAAATCTCCATCTGACAAGCTGCTCAGATAAACTTCATAAAAAATGTTACTCCAACTCTCATCTCGCATAGATACTTTGGCCTTCACATAACTTCAAAAGTAATCCCTGAGTGGTGTAGGGGGGTTATTTCGGTGTTTTTGTTGCTTTCGCTCTAGCAGATAATTACTTTTTGTTGATCCGTACAAAAAAAAAAAAATTGTATTTTTTTATTAAGTGCTGACGATTTTCTTTTGTTTGCAAATCATGTAAAGTAAGAGTTCTCCTTAACTTCGTTATGCATCGGTTCTTCTTCCTCATTTATGGTCCTCTCACAACCATGATTACTTTATATATATATATATATATATGATATGAAAACCAAAGCGAATAAAAAAATAAACGGAATTGTGTTGTCTGATGCTTAACATTATGTACTTACCTAGTTTTTCTTTTTTTTATTTATTTTTTGTTTTACTTTTTGTCATAAAAAGATGAATGGCAAGAGGGTCTGCTCACTCTACTTTACTCAACTCTTCTCATCCTTTTCTTCTTTTTTCCATTGTTTTTTTTTTTTACTTTTTTTTACTTTTTTTGCTTTTGTTCACACTTAACCAGCAGAATTGTTAAAGCTTTACTTTGAAGTAAAGTGTTTTCATTGTTTTTTTCTTTACTTATTGTGTGTACGAGTATGAGATCTTTTGTTCGAGTTAAGCATACATTTTTGTGTGTTACAGAAAATTTTTTTAACAATTTGTCGTCGTTGTTTGTTAGCTCTTTTTTCGTTTGCGCTTAAGCACTTTACACACAAAACTGTGTCATCAGTATGGTAGGAAAGTGCATAATTATGGTTGCAAATGACATAATGTATGTGTTTATAGATATATATATATACGCATCTACCCATGTACGAATGTATGTAATTGGGTGTGTGCGAATGAGATACTATAATTCAGTTAAACTTCAAGCAAAGACAGATGTTCTGATAGTCCATAAAAACTGACAACAGAAGAACTATAGAACTATTTTGAAAAAAAAAACAAGAAAACAAGAAACCAAAAAAAAAAAAAAAAAAAAATGGGTTAAACGAAGAAAGGTCAAGGAAACTAAATGGAAAGTGTCTGAACACTTTCACTGTTTTTAAAATATTTGGTGTAATTTAATTTTTATTCTCGCCCCATAAATAGTTATTAATATTATTTTCTTTCTTAATTTGTAAATTTTAATTGCAGTTTTAAGCATCCGATCCATTAATGGCCTGACATGTTGAAAGGTCATGTATGTAATTATTATATATATTTGTTTATTTTCTTTTTTAATCCACGAAGCAATTTTATCAAATAATAAACGGCAAAGTGTTATTGTGTTCTCGTATTGAATGACGCTGTCGTGGATATGCAGATGTGCGCGGATAATTAACCATTTGAGGTTAACTGCACTTTATGACATTAATATTTAACATATTAATGTGTATAGAAATGAAAATATATTTAAGAAATATAAATAAAATTTACACATAACATACATTAACAATACAGTAACAAGCAAGAAAATTATATTCGGCCTTTCACGACTCTTCTCTACCCACCATCCTTTTCTTAAAAAACAAAAAACCGATAAAGTAAGTTAAGTTTCTGGACTCTGGTGTGTTGGATGGGCGCATTCGATTTATTTCCCTCTCGTTGCAGTTTATAAATGTCACTATTCAGCCTTTCTGTGCTTTGTCTGATTTGGACCATTTTTAAAACTAGTCGTGGCTTTGCACTATGCAGATACTTAGACGGACAGACGCACTTACTGAGACCGCAATGATCCAGAATACATATACTTTATAAGCTCTCTGGAGCACACTATTTGATATTGCGAAAGTTTTGAAAGAAAAAATACACTTCCATCCTTGATGGAAAATGAAAGAATCCTTTCGTAATAATCACTTTAATAGACATGTACTTATGGAACCAGAATTTCTGCATGGACACATGTACTTGCGGTTGGCCGCTAACTTGAAGGCATACCAACTATTTTAAAAGACCTCCATAGAAGTCCTAACTTAGCGGGACTACCCAACTAAACGCGATCTATGTGAAGAAGCTTCGAAAACCTAATTCTTTTAAATTAGAAAATTCCATATATTTTGGTAAGCACTATCTATCAATCTATTGTAAGGAGCAGAATTTTAAGGTGTTCTCTAGCTATTGCTAAGGTGCATTCCAGACTTTCCTAACCAGACGAAGATTACCTCCGTTTTCAAATTAGATTGCAGCGAAACTAGAAAATCTCGCCTCCTTTGGTGCACATCAGAAGAATTCATGTGGAAATACCTTTCAAAATACTAAAACAGAAGTTGGAGCTTCTTCCTTCGAATCTATTTTGAAGACATTTTTAAAGATTGATGTCTTAGCACAAAGCGATTACAAAAAAACTTTCTTAATGCAGCACGCACCCCAGGATATTTACTTTTTCTTGCTATTGAAGCAGCTTTAGACCACCAAGAAAGCCGCATTTCTTAAATCTAAAAATCATAAATTTGAGTTTATGCTAAGTTATGGCACACCACGAAAAACAAAGTTGTTCATAGTTTTTCTTATGTAGACGCGTAGCCGTGTTGTTTGAAAAGTTTGGTTAATTTCCAAATTCTTTTGGAATTTTGTAAGCGACACTTTTATTTTTCCGGACGGGAGAACGTTTATCACAGATACTCCACACTTGCGCACACGGACAGATGGGTGGGTGCAGATGCTTAGGTATATTCCGAATTTGAAACTGGCGAAGAATTTATGTACTTTATGGGATATTGAGCCTTGCTCTTGCGTCTTATAAACGGTTTGAGAAAAAAATGAACATATGACGCACGCGTGCCAGATTTTTTCCATTTTTGTAGAAGTACTACAGCATTACGCATAGGGTATACGGACAAATTTTGGTAGATTTCTCCTCTGTAGTTTATGAATAATATTTAATAATTTTTAATTGCTTTTGAGAAGTACAGGGGTCCTCATTTTATATAGTACTGTAGGCGTATCGTTCGATCGATTAGACTCATTACTTTGTGGTATTTCGGATTCTCCTTCTAGGCGTTGCAAAGATTTTGACAAAATGAATATATCCCTCATCCTTCGGTGATAGGTATAAAAATCCATTGTTCCCTTTTCAGTTTATGTCGTACTATAGGCGTGTCCTTCAATCGACGTGCCCCACATTCAATATCAACCTGCGTACAATAACTTTCAACATTTCTGCCACATTTGAAGCCGAAGCCAAGAACACACTGCGCTTGTTACTGCAATATACGAACCATATAGCAAACAGGTACATAGCCTCTCCACTACATATGGTCTCTCCAGATTGTTGATATGCTTTAATGAATACTTAAAGCTATCAGAAAAGCCTAACGTTGTTGCGATGTAACCATTAGTTTGTCGCCAGCATTTTCCTTCATGAGCCATGCAAGCAATTCCAATTTGGTAATTGGAAGAAATGGAATCTGCTGCACGCTTCTAACGTTTTGCAGTATGCAGAGAAGAACGGGTTTTTAAACAACTAACGGTTCGAATGGATTAATTAACATTAACTACGTTTGATAGTAGCAGACTTAAGCACACTGTAGCGGACCACATCCTTCTCTTCCTATCAAACACAAAATATGGGCTTCTTGGAATTGTCAAAATTGGTCTACTTTTTAAAGTGAGTAACGGCACTTTTCAGAAAGTTCTTTCTATTTTATAATTCGGGCGTTACGTTAGGCATTCAATCTTGGGTGAATTTTAACAATCATTTTGGTTCAATCATTATTCAATCTGGCTCAACTCCGAAGTATATGTTTGCAAAGACGAGAATCGGAGTGGCGGTAGTCCATCCTTTAATGAAGAGATAAAACGGACTGCCCACAATAACAATTTCTGAATATTCAGTTTGAAGAAATTTTTTCATGTTAAATATTAAAATAAAGTTTAAAAAAATTCATACAAGAAATTTTCTCAAAAATTATCTAAAACCAACGTTTATTACATACTTTTAAGTCATCTGCTTTTTTTCCATATAAATTCTTTGAAAATTAACATATTTGCATATGGCAGTTAGATGGCAAAGCCTTTTCATTCCATTTGTGGATATTGTTTTCACGTACGTCGAACTCCTTACAGTTCGTTTGGAAAGGATTTTTTTTCTTTATTAAAAATGGTTTATTGCCTTATTTTTACACATAATGTTTTTGTACGGTTCCATAAAATCGATTATTGTGGTTTTGCACCCAATTACTCAGCATAAGCCTTTCCAATCTCTGTGAAGGGAAAACTGAAAACAAAAGCTAGCCATTGAGAGAATGAGACAGATTAACCAGCATCAATAAAAGCCAATAAAATACTAACCACAATGGCTAAAGAACAAAAGGAAAGAAAAACAACAAAAAGAAATAAGAAACCTGGGATAAAGGGACCTTTACTGTAAAATTGGTTAGAAATATTAATAACCATCAGTAAATCATTTATCACAATCACCAACATTCGTCTCTCGTTAGTGGCGGAGAGGAACAACGAGAGGGAGAAATGAATCACCTGCTATTCCTTTCGACCAACTAATCATTCTTAATAAATAAAGCCAAATAAATCGAGGTCGAGTTGAAAAATGATTTAATAATGTATCACTAACCGATAGTTCACTTAAATTGCCAACGAATGCATGCTTAGTGTGAAAGTATGTCTCCCTTAAAACATACAAAATATATATACTTTTTTTTTTTTAAATTTAAGTTACATTTAACAAATAAGAAAACATTTAGCTAATGTTCATTAAAACATTACTCAGGTAACTATGACTCGTTATAGTTTAATGAGTTGTAAATGTTGTCATAATTAATGTTAATGCAAGAAAGAAGCGAACTTATTTACACATTCAGAACCGGCGCACATTTCCTTAAAACATAACAAAGTTCCTGTAATCGAGAGCAAAAACAAAAGCCTAGTGATGCCATTTTATGTCTGCAGCACATAAGCCTGTTGAAAACTTTTTAATTCTATTACTTTACTATTGTGATGTTTTCTTTTTATGCCAACACATCACATCACATCTCATCGCATCGCATCGCATCGCATCGCATCGCATTATATGCGTGCGTGACAAAATTTTCCGCTTGAGTGATAAAAACAACAAGAATAATGACTAAAAACTATTTTATATTGCATTCCTTTCATAGAGATGATGACGAGCAGCATCAGAAAACAATGCTTCAAATGCTTATATATTGCATGTGCGTGTAAAAGCTAAGAATGCAGCATAAATCTTACGTAAAGGCAAGTATGTAATTACACATACTAACACGTAACACGTAAAGCATTGCAGTTATATCTGCCGACACGTACCCTAACAATCATTACGCATTGATAAAAGCAAAGTGGAAAAAAGTTGATTATGGTAAAAAGAAAACTTGGGTCGAACGTCCGTAACAAAATAGCTACAATTATACTTTGACGAGCCATCAGTTACGACTTTAATGGCTTGTAATTTGCTAACGATAACTTTTAAACGTTACAACAAAATGTATTGCTAATCAATCACGTAGAGCAATTGTTTCAAGTTTTCAAAGATTTTTCGGAAAAGTTGTCATTTCATGCAAGGGAAGTAAGAAAGTGAACGACGCTTTAAAACGAATCTGGGATACCCGTTAAAACTTAAACTTAAATAAAAATATTGTTATATACTATGAACGATATTTGACAATAAATAGTTCATTCTACCTCTACCAATACACTAAGTTGTACGACGTTTTAAAGGCAAGGATCGTCACTACTAACTCAATATTTCACGGGCTTAAATCTCAAGTTCGGCAGATTTCACTTTGGACGTGGCCACGGTGAATGCTCAGTCGTTAAAAGTATAACACTTACCACTGACACTGACTAGGTTGCAGGCACCTTCCTATCTCTTTATTGCTCTTTACCCACTTATTTATGTTCGGCACCTTGTTACAAGAACGGGCAGCATCCCCCATCAGATTTCACTAAAATGCTTGCAAAATCCACACGAATTTTCCACTTAACGAGTAATATCACTGTGTTTTTTGTTTTTTAAGGTTTTCTTTATCGCCTTAAATACTCCCTAAATTATCGAAAGATGTAAGTAAAATATTATTATGCAGTCAAAAATTTTAAACGGTTCCAAAACTCGACTTTTCAAATGTAACTACAAAGCGGTATCAAAGATAACTTTCGTACACTGGATAGTCCGACAAACACAATAGCAATTGGAGACAAGAAGACTCGAAGCCCAATTCTGTGGAAGCCATAGAAGGGCGTTAAGCTATTAATCAGTTGTAGACTTGAGATGTTAGATGTGTTTTTCGCGTAAACATACCCTTCGAGTTTACTGTGTCCGCGGGTGTTTCAACTTGCGTCGAATTACTTTGAAATTTCGGCTACAGTTGCAAAATAAGATTATTTCGTGAGCATCGTATGATTTTTGCGACAAATGAAAATGATCAGTTTTTATGGTTCATTTTCTAGCGGCTCACTAATAAAACTCAAGTCAACGAAGTTTCTTTTTCGCAGAAATGGATCGAATCTCATTGCGGTTTGAGAAAAAGGGCAACTATTAACAACTCTTTTCATGTTGCCTTCAAGGTAGGTTTAGAAAAATTGTTCTATTTCCAGCCACAGCTCGATCTTATCGTTCAGTCGATGTTTTTTCATTTTACGTCAGTTGTGACGGCATCTTCTATCCCCCTAGTGTTGTGCATTTCAAAGAGAGTTTTATTGGAGAGTTTTCTGAAAACACAAGAAAAGACTTATGATAAGGAAATTCTATCAAATATGGCGATAGTTGAAATAGCGTCTTCCGTCTTTCATTCCGCCACGAGCAAAACTCAGATTAAAAAAGTTGAGGATTAATGGAAATATTCTAGAAATGTTTGAAAAATCACTCCTACGCTTTTCGATTGACAACTTGAGCTGTTTGTGTATAAGTAAGTTTGCTTTCAAATAGTCGGTCATGTCAGAAGTCTGCCGATATATTCGAGCAAGCATTATTTTCTAAGAGCTGAACATTTGTCGTGTCCCCAATAATTGATGAAAGAATTTGGAAAAACCCGTTTGAAAAGATTCATCATAAGCTTTGCCCTAAACATATTGCTGCCAATCAATCTTACTTGATAGGGAATTCCATAAATATTAATGATTGAGTTAAAGAAAAATATGTTTATAATTTATGGCACATCTCTGCACTTTTTTCGCAAATATATATGTTTAGGAATAACGCAAGTTTTTTGCTGTCAATATTTTTTGCTTTTAAAAATGAAGCGACTTAAGGATTTCACTTGGAAAGCCGAAAACGAAAATAAACAACAAACTTGAACATTGCGTGAATATTTAATTGAATGTATTTGGGAGCACTAGGTGTTTGCAAAAATTTTGATCATTTTTTCACTTGAAAGAAGCATTTATTGAGAAAAATTTGTACAACGTCTTCATTTTCTACAATATTTTACAATATTGTTGGCAATATGGCGATACTATGTCGAAAGAACTTATATTGATTGGGCAGCGATTCATACACCGACACATTGTCGCACTTCTTTAGCATATCGAAATGGCGTGTCCGCCAAGCCATGCTGCATCGATGTGAATAGGTGGTAAACAGGAGTCGCCATGTCTGGTGAGTACGCTGGGTGTGGCAGAACTTCCCTTTTGAGCTGGAACAGTATAGCGTGGATAACTCTTGCAATAAGTGACTAAAAGACGGCATTTCGGTCATTTCGTGCCGCCACCCAGAATTGGGATATAATGGAGCACCGTCATCATAAGCGTCCGAATTTGTTTGGTGGGCTTGGGCAGCGGACTTTTTTCAAATAAACAACAAAAGTAATGAATTTGGAAGAAGAAGAATTTTGAGCGCTCAATGCTATTAAATGGAAAACTGTTATTTTATGTAGAAGAAGGTCAACACCATCGAATTGAACCGTTATGCATACTGGCACTGTGGAAGTCGTCGGTGAACATTTTTGCAAGCACTTAATAAAATGGACGACAATATTTTGCTTGTCAGAATCATCGAACTTTATGGTGAATGAAAAGAGAAACAACAATGATTTATATGCATACATATTATTAAGTAATTATTACAGCATCCATAGCTACGTATATAAGCGAAAAAGAGACAACTTATAATTAACTTAAATTAATGATTGGCAGTTTGTGTAGGCGAAGCTGCCACGAACAATGTAAATAGTGTAATACTTTTCTTCTTGGCCATTGCCAGTCAATAGCCGAATTAGAACAAATTTACTGGGTCAGTAATTATTACTGACTGATAGGTTGAGAAAAATATTGTGAAAATTTTGGTTTTCAGGTTTTTATATAGCAATTGCCTTAAGCTCGTTCTTAAATTTGAAACTTTGCAGTCGCAAGCTAACTAAGCCCGAACTCTTCTCCTACAATTTCTTCGTTAACCGGTCGTTTCAACAGCAGCCATATAAAGAGGTAGACATGGCTATAGCATTGTTTGTGAGGCCTTTAATACATGTTTCTGGATGTTGCAAATCGAATAACAAAACTAATAAATGCCCGCCATTGCATGATGACAATAATACTTTCAAAAAGGAATCATAACAAATAGATCCCAGTTTCCTTTAAAATTCTTTTTCATCCAATTTTGAACACAGCAGAATTCATTAAAATTTATGGTCGATCAATCAACTGTTCTTACAATTAATGGCAGCAATTGCATGTTAATCTTGAGGAAAACAAACAGTGATTTATTTTAACTGACAGCAAGTAACAGAACGTAAATGCGCACATATATGTATATCGGGCTAACGTTATTTCGTGTAACATCAATTTGAGACGACATCAATCCTTTGAATTTTGAGATGGCCTCTGTTTGCTTGTAATTCTGTTTTTTTTTTGTTTTTTTTGCTTACTTGACTATCGTGCCGTGCACACGTCTTTTTGAATATGGCGTTCAAATTAGATTTGACAAAATTTAATTAATTAGTGCCAACACATGAATAAAAGCGGGGATAATTTGTAAATAATTGATGCATAGTTTTCGTGTGAACAAATTAAAAAGAATATTAATTACGAATTCATAATCGTCGAAACTGAAAAGTTAGTTAAACAAAAAAGGAAAAATTAAATTAATTCCATCAACTCCATCTGTTGCCACCGATTAAATAATTCACATGTTGAACATTTTTGCTTTGTTTAAAAACATTTTTAAAGCTCTCTAATGTAATAAAAAACTTTATGATACGTATACGGCATGTGGTTTTTGCCCAACTTGCGGCATTGCTTTCAATCTCTGCCAGTATGTAAAAGTTTACATTAGCAACTAAACAACGACTATTAAAACACTATATACCTGCGTTCTTAGTCTTCATGTGTTTGCGTTTTGCAAACCGATGGAGCCATTTTTTCCATTCTGAATACATCGCACGTTATCTCCCAAGATTCGAAGAAGTTTCTGTGCGTAACGTCATGTGACTGGCATAATGTGTATCACAGGTGGTAGTACACAAAGATATTGCTTATCAGTACTTTTACGAAAACGTTTTTTCTCTTTTCCTTTTTGTTCAATTGCGTTTTCCAGGGGTTCAAATGACTACATTTGAGATAACCGAAGCATACCTGTGTGATAGTCATAGACAGCACGGCTCCTTCTCTCATCATATTCTATTACATACGTATTGCATCATAATTTCCATTTCATTCCCGTCGGGAATAGTCGACACATTTCAATTCATTTAAGCGCATACCTTTTCCTGTGCACATACAGACAATTGTTCCGCTTGCTCCTATTTAACAGAAGCGTCTATTCTCTGGCTAGTCATATCTATTTCATAAGGACTTGCACTTAGCAGCCAAAATTATGTAACCCATTAAAAGAAACCGGTTTATTCCCAGTGAATATTATAAAATATTACACTTAAAGCTCTTTTCATCGTTAGCTGCGTGTGTTCCCCGCCTTTGTCATAGAGTGAACGTGTATTCTCTATTGGGCGCGCATAATTATCAGGCGTTTTTCAACGAATTTCTTAAGCGTTCTTGAAAATTCAGCCCTTTGAGATGACGGATGATGGTTGAATGGTCGACATTGACGTTGTCGGCCAGCATTTGAGTCATCCAGCTTTCGTCCCCTTCCACGACTGCCAAAGGTCTCTGCTCGTCGAAATCCGATAGTCGACCTCTTTCTGGCTTATCTTCCAAACTTATCTGTCGCCAGATCTGAAACGGACAAGCCATTCCATGCATCGACCTTCGCTGATTGTGAAGCATAATATGGCGAGTATGAATATGACTATCGATAGGCATCTTTACAATCTAAAAGTATATATTTCTAAAATATTGTAAATTTATATTAAAGTATAGCACGTCAAAGAAACGACGAATGATTAGGCACCAGTTCAATATCTAAGCACCTGTTTCTTAATATTATGCGAAGAACAAAAATGCTGCTCTAACCACCAACAATCGATTGAAACAGTCGTTCATTGGAAAGGGAAGCGCCGATTGCTAACGTTTCCTAGACGAAGTTTGCAATACGTGGACGAGCGTTTAAGTGCCGAATTGCTCCACAGTATTTTTCCGCTTATTGCGACCGCTTTTCGCTTAATTATCAGCTTAAGCTCTGGCTAGTGCTCTGTAGTACTAATTTTGTTAGATTGGAGCAACTCGTAGTAATATGTTCGCCAAGAGCATTCGGGATTGTCCCCTATGTTAAGTATTCCCCTGACTTTACAGTTTTCTAGGCTGTTCTTATTCACCAGCACCTTTCTCCGAACTAAGTAGAAGAAGTTACGTTGTCCGAAATTTAACTTAATTTTAGTGACAGAATTCGATTTGCAATACGAACCAATGCAATAGTGCTGCGTAAAGCTTAAAAATAGGACCTTCACAAGGAAACAGTTGACAGTTTGACAAATGCTTACGCGCAAACTAAATCCTCTTTATAGGAAAATCGTTAACGACTTGTTTATACGATTGATATATGTTTTTAGAAGAAGTAGGAGAACCGCTGCCCATATAAAAATCTCGAACTTATCGTCAACAGCAAATATTCACTTGGAAGTTGGCGAACGCACCTCGTAAAAACTATGCAAAATGTCAAAATCAACCGGCTAACTGGCACGCCCATCTTTTCAACATCATATAAATTTTTTGGCTTTGCTTGTTACGATGGGTATTAAATATTCGCTCCAAGGTGAAGACTACACGTTTGTTTGTGATGTTTTTTACAACATTAGCTTTATTTGGAGAGCAATAAAATTTTGATTTATTATAATAAAAAATACACAAAACTAGAGAAAATTGAAATATTTCTAAATTTATCGACAGACAGAATAATTGCATTTTTTGTAAAAAATATTTCAATTTTCTTTTTGCATGTAACATGAATGTATATATATGTATATATATATATATATGTATATTTGATTAATGATGAAATTTGTAGGCAAGTTCCAGAATTAAAAATAGAGAGAAATTAATTTTCGCTTTCTTAATTTGTGACTTTAGGTATGACTCTGTTTGTTTGTCTTAACTATGCGTTACCTGCTCGGCGGATTGCTCGGGTTCTCGTGATATTGTACAAAAACAATAGAAAATAAATACAAAGTGTTCCACAAAGCAGTAGCACGAGATGTCAGAACAGCGTGTTATGCGTAGATATGGGTCGTGAGCAACAATGTCGCGTAAAACCTCTTCCTTCTTCCAAACCTCCTCTTTAATGCATGAACTGCTCAGTTTGTTTGCTACACGACCCTTAGGCAATATGAACGTCGTGTTTGCTAAGTTGGCACAAGGATATCGAATTTCTAAGCTAACGCAGTGATAGGCTTAAGTAGTTTGAAAACAATTTGGAAGATTTGAAATCTTGTAAGGCAGCGTTCAACTTATCGAGAAGGTTAAAAGCGAATTACATTCAGTTTTGTGGAAGAAACTAAACAAAAAAGGAAAAAGAAATTTAGATTTTATTATAGATACTGTAGGGTGATCTACAGAATATACGAGGAAATTCGTGCCTGTAGTTTGTAACTAATAAGAATCTAGTAAACCACAGAGATACATGCAACTGTAATCGAAAGAACGACTACAGCAGCGACAATGACCACAAAACCACTTCCGCCGTCGCATCCTTTATCAATCTGAAGTAGCAGGGAATATCGACAAAACCATCGGGACATTAAAGCGTTTAGCGGCGGCGCACCAAAAACCAGTATTAAAATGTTTAATACAAATATTGCGAAAAGGAAAGAAAAGATGTAAGAAAGTTATATTCGGTGGGGACCGAATATAACGCATACCCGCCATTATGCTTTTCGCACTCTACTCCCCAAGCTCTATTATTTGACACCCATGTCGCTGGTATTATTGGGAAAAAATGAATCCACCATGTCGCGGTGTCTATCATATTCGTTTTAGAATCAACCCATTTCTAGGCAGATAGTCTATCTTCATTTGAGGAATGCACAAAATAGTTTTAAAGATTCCGTCTTGTTTGCCTTATGGCAAATAAGCGTAAAAACTCAAAAAAGTGAAAAAAAGATCATTTAACTTCTTGCAACTTTGTGTAGGCATGGCCGATCTTCCCCACTTTTGCACGTAAAGAGTAAAGTGTTTTGTAAAGTGAATGCGCAAAATTTCACCCTTTTAACTTTAATAATTTCCGAGTAACGAGCAGAAACCCACACATTTTTGTTAGGAGAAACGGAGTTGCGTTCAGTCGATGCTCCATTGCGGGCTTCCGCTTTAATCGATTTGACTCATTTTCAATACCAACCTGCGTGCAAAGACTTCCAATGTTTCTACCAAATTTGAAGTCGATTGCTTAATTTTTGCGATGAGGGAGGTGCCAACGACAAACACCACACAGACGGACGACATGACTAAATCAACTCAGGATTTCACGCTGATCATATATATATTTATTTTATAGGGTCTCGGAAGTTTCCTTTTCTGTGTTACATACATAAAAGAAAAATAAAAAATGCGTATACCCCCATCTTACAGTGGTGGGTATAAAAACAAGAAATTGTTTGTTCTTGAAAACAAAGACGGTCTCTCTTTATGTTGCATTGTAGGCGTGTTCATTGAGTAATTTTACCGATTTTCAGCATCAGGCTACGTGAGAGAACTTCAAAAGTTTTCCATGGGGAATTTTCTTGTCACTTCTCAAGTTAGTGGTTAGCGAATCCAAAGGAATGTGTGGCGTATTTATTTTTATAGCCTCAACCAGTTGTCGTATAAAGGTATATTAAATTTGTGCAGATACTTACAACACCAACAACAACAACTTGAAATAGGCCGGTCGATTCAGAAGCACTTTCTGAGTTTATTTGTCCGTCAGACCGATTTGTTCTCCTGTGTCCTTTTTGGTATATTTCCATAAAAGGAGGGGCACCGAAGTTTTTTAGCTTGAGGACAAGCGCTTTTGCAAATGTTTTGGAATGAACCACATTCGCGACCACTGCCTACATAACGCCATCTCTTGAAAAGCCGTTATGTAAATGCATTAAGCAAATTGGTATTGTGGACCGGGGCCGAATATATTTGTTAACATTTATTTTGTATTAGAAAAAAAGCTTTTCGATTTGTTTATATCGTTTGAAATGTTGTTCAAAATCTTTGAACGATTCAGCGGAAGAAAGAAAGTTCGATCTCGACTGGACTCATTTTTAAACTATTAAACCTACCGTGAGAGTAACATACACAATTGCAAAATTAATAGTCTCTTGTTTTTTCATCGTTTGAAAACCCGGTAAATAGATGCTTATGCATTAGTCTACTGGACGTAATAGAAAACTTTTATGAGCAATTTTTTCGATATCTTTTTTTCTGCATTTTTCACCGGAATAAGTTTCATTCTTTAATATTTCCGTTTTTTCTTCTTTTTTTTTTTTTTGTGATAATATTTGCTTAAACAAATTTCTATTATGACAGCAGTAGAAGCTTTTGCTTGCATGATTCTGTTCACTCAATTGAACAGAGTTTTGAGTAGTGTCTGTACGCTAATCTGCTTATTTAAAGCAAATTTATTTCATTATGAAAAACAGAGAATAATTTTAAAGAGGTTTTTTTAGTTGGGAGAGAAGGGTTTCAAATTATGTAAATGCATGTTATGTATAATTCCAAAGTTGAATAATTAAAGGAAATTCAAAATTTAAAGAATATGGCGAGTCTAGGACGCTCACCAATGTAAGCGGACGACAAAATAGTTAATTATGGGTGTATCGGTTGGCTGCAATTGTGTTTACTCTAGTACCGTTAATTTTTTTTTTTTTTTTTTTATTCTTTTAAAGTAACATCGATCCTAATTTCCTTTAATAGTGCAACTTACCAAAATTAACTTTTTAATAAAGTTTACCGAAGGACGGAAGCCAACGAAAGCAAATTTGTTATGGAGAGTCACGTTAGAAGATGGCACGTACCGGTAATTGTGGTTTTTAAAATTGCCTTGCAAGACAAAGGGCATGACGCGAGAAATGTGCAGATATTTGTTAGGTGGCTTTCACCTGTGACTTTTCAACAAGTTGGTTTAGCTTTCGTTCAGTCTTTCTATAGATAATATCTCTGCTACCATGTGTGACTAGAGACCGTTTGCATGGTTCTCTCCACATTCTGCAAGGTTTAAATCTTGCATTCCGTGCTTGACCCGATTCTAAGACCACGGTTATGTGTCTCTGGTTCACCGACTCCGGTTCTGCGACCCGTACAAGAAAAAGAAGAATCGAAGTCTTGTCTACAGCACTCAGAAAACCATATAGTAAATGTGTGATATTTCGCAGTAATACAACCTTGGCTGCACCATATCCTTTTGCTAAATATTGCACCTCGTTTTGTCATAATGTTTGTGACACCCAAAAGGAAATTTCAGAGACGCTACAAAGTATATATCCGTGTCCGTGTATCTGCATGGTATGTGCTATTGACACTTTCTTGGTCGCAAAAATGAAGACATCGACTTCAAATGTGGTAGAAGCATTGAAAGGTTTTGTATGCAGGTTGGTATTGGCAGGTTGGCCATATGTGTCATAGCACAAGCCCGCGGCGGAGCGTAAACTGAACGCAACTCCATTTCTCTAAACAAAAATTGGTGGGTATAGCTCTTTACTCAAAAACCGAAAAGGATAGACAGGGTGAAATTTTTCACATGTACTTTACGAAATACTCTACTCTACAGAGGTGGAAACAATGGGCCATCCGCATCCAAAATCTCAATTGATAAAATTTACTTTTTTCGCTTTTTTAAAGTTTTATGCTTAAAACCATTTGGCACACTCAGCGAATGAAGATATACTATCTGGCCGAGAATTCGTTAATTTCAGAATAAATACGGTGGACACCGTGACCTGGTGGATTAGTTTTTCCTAATAATACCATCGATATGGGTATTAAACAAAAGTACTCGGAGAGTAGAATGCAAACAGCTAAATGCATTAATTCTAAATTAATTGTGGCGGACGGCACGACAGGATGGTTACATTTTTTCTTAAAATTGCCGTCCATATGGGTGTCAAATAAAACGGTTTGTAGGGCACAATACGAAAAGTCGCTTTTGGTAACAATACCTTTGAGCGAAGTGAGAGGTGAAATACAAACATTTCATCCCGTTCACTTTTTTATGAGAGTAAGTAAAAGCACGGGGCGCCAAAGATTTCGATGGTGGCGGATATACGTAATTCGGCCCTAGCGGAACATAAGTTTCAAATTTATTCTAAAATATCGCTGGTAGTGCTTTTCTGGAGAGAATACGCGGATTATAAAATCTAAATTTAGGAATTGCAACAAAGGCCATATAGCAAAACCGACCGATGAAGAAGCAGATTTGAACCAGAAGGCTGCGTGGTACTAATTAATTAATTGCCAACTAACTGATATGATATATGATGACGAGCTGTCGATGAGCAAGGAATTGCTCATGAAATTTTCACTTCCACATTTTTTACTTAAATGCTTTAAGAAATTTAAAAGCAAAAATAATAATTCTTGCTGATAACAATAACAAAGAAGTAGCAATGCACCCTAAAATGCTTACTCAGCTATGCATATAAATTGCATACACTTATCATTTTAATCAAATTTCATAAATTTTTACCTATGCACTGAGATGCATGTAAACCTTTTTACACATCCACACATGCACACGTGGATTTGCATACGCGTTGAAAGAAAAGCTACACATGCATGTGCGTATTTGTGTACATCATTTTTCATATCTGCTCTGTTCCAGTTACATTATTAAATTGTGCGTTCGACTATAAATATTCATAAATATATACACTTTTTTTTCTGATTAGTACACATAGATGTGAATTTTCTGCATGAATGTAAGTGATATATGTAAGTATACATAAATACATATGTATACATATATATATGTATATAAGTAGAAAATATAATTTGATATGTTATTGTATTTAATTTTGAGCAAAATTATATTCAGAACAACTGAGAGAAATGGGTGACTATTTCTAAAGCAAAAATTTGAAAATTTGCAAGAAATATATGTGACAATAGTAAGTAATGCTCTACAGATGCAAACAAAAAAGCTATAAGTTTCAAGAAGATTTAAGTACAGTCTTCCATACGAGAGTTAATTGATTGCATTGCCTTTATATTATATGCTTGAAGTAAAGTACAGAAGCGAGAGAGATGTAGAGCACACATAAAAGCACAGATAATATAGTAGAGTTTAAAAACCAGTTTAAATGTACTTGCAGATAGAGAGACGGAAAACATACGCATACGGTTATTAACAGCACGCAAAACTAAATAAAATACTCGTCTCTTGTTCGCTTCATTCAGGACTCTATATATTCCTATACATCTGTAGCAAGCACTGAAAGATGAAAGTATCATAAATTTATCGTTTTACTTGTAATACCTGCAAACTTGTCCCACAGCTACTAAAATAAAAACATTCTCAATCGCTGGAACAAGCATGTACGGTGGTAGTCTACGTACAAAATTAACATTTCTTTCAATAGAAACTGCATTTACGGGTTAAGAGTCCAAAAATATATATTTCTTAAAACACAACAAACAAAATATTAAATTAGACTTCAAGTTCTTTCGTACTTTTAAATAATAATTCATCAATTAAAGAGAGTTTTTTTATTTCTTGTCAGGCCGATCAAACAATCTCACAGACCGTCAAAATCGAAATGTTATTAGAATTGCAAAAAATGAAACCAAAAAAGAACTAGAAAAATATAACCCAATTAGTATTCATCCCGGGATCCTTGGAGATCCTTTCTAAGATCCAACCATTTTCATAGCCACATCCCCGGAAGAACCTCATTTATAAGCGAAGTGAACATGAAAAAATGCCTCGAGTTGCAAAACCCCACAAACATGACTAAATAAATTTTTGGAAAACAGTCATTTTTGGTGACGAGTCCAAGTTAGATATATTCGAATACGATGGTAAGCAAAAAGCGAGGAGGAACCGTAGCACAATTGGCGTGGCAATTCAAAATTTATTGCCAAATGAAAAGCACTATCGAGAATCTGTCGTGGTTGCGGATGCGTGTCTGTTAATGACTATGGGAAAGAAAGAATGGCTGAACTAAAGATGTTGTTTTTCGAACATTCTAGTGGTGCTATGTGTATGTGTGTAGACTTTTCTGCGTTTTTATGGCATTTAAAGCGTATTTTTTGCTTATGACTTCATCTTAAGTCTAATAAAGAATTTGAACTGTAATTTCATCTAAATCTTTGCTTTTTAAAGAAATGTATATTTTTCATCTTTAACCTGTAAATGCAGTTTTTAATAAGAGAAACTTCAACTTTCTGCGTGTGTACTGTGTGTAGACTTTATTGGGCTACTGTGCGTCTGATCATCCTCATTACCCGGCTATTTCTAGAGAGAAAGAGTCGGGGGAAGAGAAGCAGAGAAAGCTAAAATTTAGCGTATATTACTATGCCTACATCCAATTTGACAATAGGACCGATCAGACAAGGAACATGCTCGCGTTAGTTTAGGACAGATCTCCTTCTAAAATTCTAAGAACTTCTAAAAAAAGCAGATGTTTGGAAGAGACAAATGCAGGAGAAGGTATATAATGCGTCAAATGCGATAAAACTCAACTGAAACGACTAAAAATATTGCAGTCTGGTAGAAGACCCTACAATACTTTGCTTAATACAACTCTTTATTTATTTTCGCCATAAAACAGCCGAAATTGTGCTTAGTTATTATAAGAAGTTTTCAATTTCATGGGTACTCTTATATGGGGAAAAGTCCCGCAAAACGAACTATGTGGTCCTAATTTAGCATAGTAGATTTATATGCCAAACCGCTAGTTTGATCGTTATCTTGAACACCCTTATGCACACATAAGGCGCATTTTTTGCTAACCTTCCATTCTTCCGCACACTTGCTACTATTACTTCTTTTTACCGGCTTTCGTCGAGATACATGAAAACTCGTGAGTTTTTATTATATCAACCCCTCCAAAACAGGGTGTTATACAAGGAGCGGTCGTGAAAATCGTCCGATCCAATCCAATAGTTTACGTCTCTCGTTCGAAAGGCGTTAGTGTACCGAATTTCATCAAAATACCTCGAAAACTGCGACCTGTATGCACAGGCGGACAGACATGCGTAAGTCGATTTAGAAAACGACTCTTAATCCGTACAATAAGAGGTGGGTGTGTTCTAAATTCATCTGGTTGGTGCTTAATAGAGTTTTTCTATAACACAAGTGGCGTAGGACAAAAGCCCCTTACACCATTATGTGGATACACAAATAATGTTGAAGAGTATCCGATATACGCCACACGAT
This sequence comes from Glossina morsitans morsitans, assembly GCA_001077435.1. Lineage (NCBI taxonomy): Eukaryota > Metazoa > Arthropoda > Insecta > Diptera > Glossinidae > Glossina > Glossina morsitans. Next base: position 9,862 of record CCAG010004563.1, on the reverse strand, counting down.
GACTATAACTAGTTTAAAGGGAAGGTTTCGAAGGAAGGATTATGCTGGACTTGTCATCGCGCTTGTGTGAGTGTGTGTGTTTATTTACACGTAGCCATCCATACAGCTCTCCAATTACTCTTTAAAGCACATGTTCACAGTGCTTTTAATCGACAGACGAGGATTGAAATAAGATGTGCAGATTTAAGTAGGAAATAGATACGACGCCAGTCTGGAATTTAATTTTGAACGGCGAAGGGATACGATTCTCAATTAGCAAGATTTTGTGCTTTTTTTGTATTCGTTTAAGCTGATAAGCATCCAAATTTCCATTTAAGGTGAAGAAACCCTTTTGATTTGGTTTTCTTTTCGGTTTAATTCTCTGTTACACACACTTTAGAGAACGTAGTTGTTGTTGTTGTTGTTGTTGCAGTTATAGCTGTAACAATAAAAAACTCGATGATAAATACATAAAAGAATTTCGTATCTTTTTCAGTCTGCTGGGTTTTTAGAAAAGTTTTGCAAAATAACAGAAAACTTGTCAGCGAGACGTGAAAGGCCATGAAAGGTTTGTTGACGATAAGTAGTAAATGAAATGACAATTGTTGAGTATAAACTACTCATGCGAATAATTTGGCAAGAATATAATTGTAAACGACCAAACAAGAACTCTACGCATCGCTGGAGCTCAGGGGATACGTGAAACATGCGGAAGTACACTGTTATAAATTTCGTGACCTTCATATAGCTAAAGTTTTTTGTAGTTTCTTCCTGCCTGAATAACAGGAAGAACAAAATATTTTTGGAAATCGAGCAAAGAATAATTGATTGCAAAATATTTCGTCTGTGCGTAGCCTTGCGAAAAATTCGTACAGATATGATTGGCGCGCGGTTCTCTTGTCGAACATCCATCGAATGCATTGAGCATTAACGACGGACCGCAAATTGTGGCGATATTTTAAACAAGGATTCAATGAGAATTCTTCTTCTGTTCACAATTTGAGGTCGCAATCATGGATTCGAAGGATAGCCAGCAAAATTTCGACGTAGAGTAACCGCTTCAAAAATCACGCAAAAGTGTTTTGATGAATTTACTTAGGTCAGCAATTTCATATATTATCGAGTTTTCCTGTGAATGTTACAAATCAACCTCAAGTTCCTAATCTAAGCAAAATATGTCCGAAAAATTATAACAATGCGTCTGTCTAACATCTAAAAATCATATTACCTGTATATACTTATTGTTTATAAATGCCCAACTGTATTAACAAATACTCAATGGAAGACAGTTTTTTATTATATCCTACAAATATTGTTTAATGTCATATCGATACCAAACGCAACGAATTTTATTTATTTTCTCTATCCCTTATAATTTATTGCTTAAAGATTCTTTAAAAAAAAGCGAAACGTTTCAAAATTTGAATTTGCGAAAGTGGTTATCAAGATTGAGGGCAAGGGAAGTCCAATAAATCGATTGCAGAAGAACGACAAGTGATCTCAAGCGCCTAAAGTTCTGTTGTTGTGCATACGCACAACTTAAGACTATGCAAGACAATTTTGAGGGCATAGAAAGTTCATCGACTCATGGCCGTACGCTATCTACGCAATTGCCATCGTCAGGATATCCGTTGCATAACAGCCCGAGACTTGCTCCACAAAGAACAATATACAATCGACCTGATGTCAAACTGGGCGAAAATATTTATAATACAACAAGCGCATCGTCCCATGGGCGTACATTGACCATGGCAGAGTGTACCCTACCTAGCCATTCATCATCGGGACATGCTTTGCGCAGCAGTCAAAGATTTTCCGAAATGCACGAAAGGACGGACATGGACTTGCTACAAATGCCAGAAAACTACTCATTTGATACACCGACGAGGAGTTCGTTTGCATATGGGCGTACGCTGGGCCCGTCGTCAACGCAAGTAAGCTCATTATCTTCAGAAAATAACTTACACAAAAGTCCTCGATTATTTATGGTACGACGGTGCGGTGGCACAGACTCACCGGAGCAAACAGGATACAGCGAATCTAATCCCATGACCGAACAAAATTTTGACAACATACCAGGTTCTTCTTCTCACGCCGTGTCGCCGCCGCAACAGCCTGCTTCTGCACCAAACTTGCTTCCCAAGCAGATGGATTCCAAAACACCAAGAAACTCTGAGTGGAGGGATTTATCTGAGACGACACAAAATGAAAACAGTCGTTACTACAATCCGCAACTCAATAAACCCGAAGACAAAAATAAAGGAGAAGCAAATAAAATAGACCAGTCAGGTGGTAGGGGATTTGAAAAGTTTCAAAGTCGAAGAATAAGTATGAGTTCGGTATGCAACATTTGCAAGAACAATTCAGTTGCACCATTACTCTCGGGGTTGGGAGGAACTTTAACTTCTTTTGCTTCGCAAGGCATTTGCTCGTTACAAGCTCGACAGGTACCTTGTGATAAGCAGACAGCGGAAAATAATTGCGAACATTCTTCACATTACGCAAAAATAGTCGACGAAATTCCTACGGAGCATTATGAAAAACGGTTGCAAAGGCTTTGCAATTGCCGATCACTAGATGACGGGTTAGCCCAAATTGCGAGACTATTAAATGGGATATATCTTACGCGTTTACAAGACATTGACAACAATGGCCAATGTGATAAAGACGTAAATTACATACATGGGTTAAGAATTACAAAAAAGGGAATTGAACCATTTTTTGATTACTCCCTTAGTTGAAGTTAATCACTTTCCAGGAGTGGCTGGATATGCTGCTCAAAATCAACCATTCGGTCCTAACTAGTATGGAAGAATTAGAATCGGAGGTGGCCAAATGCTTGGAGTGCGCGCGATGCAAAGCCAAGCCTGGATATCGCCTCAATCAAAGCAGCGAGTTACTAAAATGCCGCCAGGACATCAAAACTCTGATTAAAATCGTCCAAAATGCCTATCACCATAATAATTGGAATTTTGACGGTATATCTTTGGCAACTGTGTCACTTTCGCAGATACTAGGTGCCAGTGTTCCCAATGATGAAAACTTGCGCGCTGACGGTGGAGCAGCCCAAATGCAAGTAAGTTTGGCTTCGCTGTAACGTTGGCATTCTAAAATGAGTTTCTCCTCTCTATAGTCCCGTTTAGTGAAACAGTGTACCGATTTTCAATTAGACCAGAAGCATGGAACGTATAAATGATCGGTTTGATCCCCCATCGGCAATTCCTTTTCCTCTACTAAGCTAAGTCGGTCATATGAAATCGAAAGTTGGTGGCTTTTGCTTTTGTTCTTCTTCTATTTTAATACCCATTATATTAAATATCTGTCTATCGTAAGCGTATCTACTATATGACAAACTTATAGGGTCGTTTTGCTGTTTTTATGAATAATCTGATTTTCACTTTCTTTAAGATTAAAAATCGTTCCATAAGTGCAACTATCAGAACTCCCTTCCGAGCGTTGAGCGGTTGAGTTGCAAAATTTTCCTTATTTAATAAGTACAAAGAAGAAGAAACTGGGTATACCGGGAAAAGTGGTAAACTTTAAATTGCAAACTAGTGAGGAAGACGAAGTGCAGGGCACGCTTAGCAAATTTCTAAATCAAAAGTGTCTGGATAATTATTTCCAAGTGAGACGTTTAGCTGCAAATGTTTTTCAAGGATTTTACTTTTTACAAAGCACATCCACAAACATCGCGATTCCCACAGGATGATTTATTTTCATAACATAGAGCGACAGTAATTGTGTAGATCGCTACAGTCACGGCTTGTAACCCTGGCAACATAAACTCGTGCTGGATCTTCGTTTAGGTTAGATACTTTGATGACGGACGAACTATCATTGATTGAAACATTTAAGCAAACTTTATTATTTCAATAGGATTGAACAAAAAACAATTCAATGCGAACTGTACCGTGAATACATTAAAACTTCCAGGAGAAACTCAATTTTTACGAGTCATAAAAATCGCGTATGTTCGGAAAATGCTATAAGTGTTTTGCAACGTCTCTCCTGTTTATCAACCCTCGACACCTTATCGCAATTGCTCACTTAAATCGTGTTCTTCTCCGCGGGCAAGGCGGAGGCGCAATTCCGACCATTCCCCAAACATTAACTTATGCGATGGCAATACGAACTCTCTTTCGCCACTTGTGGAGCTTCATATATCTTGGCCCAGAACCTTTTCTTCACATTATTCTCGTACGCGACTTATCGCCGCAATGGGTCTGTTCAAAAATAGTCCAATTTTGCTTCATTTCAGCAGCAAGCTTATAGGATGAAATTCACCGGTTTTCCTTAGTTTTCTTGAACAATTTCCGTGACTCTATTGACGGTTGATCGACAAGAACTCGTCACATTTTTAAATTCGAGATTTCCATAGTGAAAACGAGCAAACCATTTGCTTGCGGCTGGTTTTTGAACTTCAGAAATCTTTTCTCAAGCTTGCGAGATGTTATGTGATATGGTAAAATAAAGCGGATTTTTAATTTCCAAAACTCAATTCAATTTTAAACGAATTAACAAATGTAACAAATTTTTTTTATATTAATTATTGTTTTCAACAAAGTTGATAGCCTTAGATTCTAATGCTTTAAGACTTTAGTCTTAGAGTTTAGTTCTCTGGCACAATAATAATACAATAACCTTCTTAACGCGCTAAGTGGGATTGATGTTACTAACGGTACGCCATTTTTAATCCTCCAGTCCATTTTTAAAACGCCACAACCTTTTTTGTGTGCTTGTGAATTTCAGGTGCATTCAGTTGAAATAGTAGAGAGTTGAAGCTTTTAACAAATAATATTCATATTGAAGTTCAGAAGCAATGGTAAGAAGCAGTATCGAGTTAGACGCCAGCTGAAGGAAGAAACTGAATTAAGCAAAACAAAAAATAAAATTCTAAAACTTTCAGAATATTTTCATCAATAAGTCAGATATTGTATCAGAGTAGATGTTATTTGAAGTTATGGTTAAGCAAAACAATTTTGAGACGTTACTAAATTAACGACAGAGGTACTAAATCTCCAGCGTGTAAGAATAGATGCAAATGTAACAAAATTTTAAATAACAGGCTACCTTACCCGGTTACCCGCTCCGCTTTGCACTAAGCAATTGGGTTGTATACATGCACGTAGATAGAGCATAAAAAATGTACACACAAGAAACACCTGTAATACCTCAAGCGACAGTCAATTCAGCGGATGTAGCACCTTGTGTTGCGTTACCATTAAACTAAAGCTCAACTTGCTTTAATTCTCTCTTTCCCTTTCTCTCTTCCTCACCCCTTTTTCTTTACTGCACTTGCAGTGTTAAACACGTCCAAGCATAACAATCGTTGTTCACGTTGTTTAAGTACGATACGAAAAGGGTCTATTTTTACTTACAAAAAAAAAAAATGCATTTCATTCATTTATTCACGGTTTCGCTCATGCACTCGTTCATTCGTTCGTTTGTTACTTCACTCAGCATATTCCCACATTGGGACATGCGGTCGTTCATGTATTTTTAATTGAATGAATTCTGTTGACCACAAAACTTGTACAACTGTTTATGTCAGTTAGCACACAAACACTCACATCCACTATTGGCTGCATAGCAACTTTTTAATACACTATATATATATGAGTTGAAGTAACAATAAGCTGGAAACTGAACAGGTAGTTTAGTAGGTATTTTTACTACCGCTAGCAGCAAGATAAGAATCCTTCTTTTATATAATTATTGTTGCTGACGTTAATGTCGTTATACTTGCATCGTTTCATACCGGTTTTTTTTCTTTTTTAGAAGAAGACTCGGGCGTGGTATAAATAGTTTCACAACGATTATTTGGTTTCTATATGCAATGCAGAGGGTATATTAAATATTCCATAAGCCAGTAACGTGTAGAAGGATAACTCAAAGTGCATGAATTTTGACCGCGAATTGAGTCGTTTTATCGTCGAGCTCTTTTCCTCGAGAATTCGAGAAGTTTCTTTCGGAACAATACAATTAGTATTAGATTGATTGGGGGAAATGTTCAAAGAGGTCTATTTCCTCCTCCAAATGAACCAATGCATCGATCGGCACGCAATTACTAAAAATCTGAACGGAAGCGATCCCACCCTTGTACGAATTTATTTCGTTAATAGATCGTTATCCGTAAATGTCGTATAATCTTTTTGGGACTGTTATGTATGTTAAGTAAGTAACTTATGTTTTAGTTATGTTATGTTGCAAAAGTTGCTTCTGTAACATATAGCAGAACAGTGATATACAAGCAGCATGGCTTTTGGGTTTGCCATATCGAGTTGATCTTTTTGAGGCGTGTGAGTTGCTTAGAGGACTAGCCTTTGCTTTTGAAAGAAATCTTAATTTACTTCAGAAAGGAAAGCAAGTATTTCTGTATTAGTTAAAAATTATCTCCCAGTCCAGCATATTTGAATACATTAAGTAATTCTGTTGAATAAAAATATTGAACCTGCGCTCTCATCGCTAAGATTAAAAAAAAACTATTGAATATGAAAGCAAGAATCTGAATACGTAAAATTTGATCTCCAGAAAGTTCTATCGAGACGAAAGGCTATCAAATCCGTACTGTACACAAGTATAAAGATTTTCATCACAGTGTTCACGAACGAGTCACAGAAGATCATCGTTGTTGGAAAATTAGTGCAGCTGATTACAGACAGTCCCGATAAGCACCTCAGAAGTAAGAATATTTTTAATATTTTAAATAGTCCGCCTAAGTGGCCGAGTATTCAAGAGTCTCGACTAGTGCGGTAGAGTTTTTAATAATAATAATAATAATAATAATAATATTAATATAAAAAAAAACAAAGCCGAAAGTCTGAGATGCTAGTGCTTGTAGGTATCGAAATATTCGATTTAAGCTGAACATTTCTTGCTGTTCGTGCCTTTTTTTTCGGTCGCACATCTGTTTGACTGAAATAATGCTGAGATTCTCGTTTGCATTCTCATCTTTTTACCTGTCCAGTACATCTTATTATAATACCGAATATAATATATAAACATAGTTGATTTTCACTCTTATAAAAACTGGTTGCTGGCATTTGATGCCTATTAATTATTAACAGGAAATGCTTGTTGTTAGAAATTGTATGTGAAAAAGTTTTAATGTAAATGATTCGCTTTCGAGTTCTTGCGCTCACAAACATCAATGAAATTATCAATGCGACTAGCAGATGGTTAACACATACTGGATGATAATGTTAGGTTTAGTTTACAAATAGTAATTACAGGATTACGAGTTTATTTATTGTCTCTACGTACAGTTGACATTCTGTGGTGTTGTTCGTCCAACGTTGATTTATAAGACATAGGAACTTAAGCTCAAGAGAGACGTGTTTGTTATATCAATTACACTAGAGTATTGCTTCGACCAGCGTACATAGTATAAATAGCTTTGAATCAACTTGTGTATTTCTCGGGTTGTTTGTGAAAGGGATCATAAAAATCTAAACAGAAATTTACATCGACACACTCATAGTATTCAATAACGAATAAAGCAAGAACATTTATTAAAAAGACTTTCTAATGGCCTACAATCGAAAAAGCAGACCAATATCGTACAATTATATCGGGTATTGTATCGGGTATCACGTAATTACTGTAATTAGAAGATATTAAATAAAGTCATCAGACTTGTATAAAATGTTTTCACCTAAACTTTGTTTCCTAAGGAAGTAAACATAATTAAGAACGTCACTTAATCATTCTGCCCAGCCTGTTTGTCCTTCCGGTGTCCATGTATTCGTTAGCTGATCTGTATGGTTAGCTGATCTGCAACGTCACAACACAGCACAACACTATTTGAAATTGTAGTTTTTATCCTTTCGCGGAAATGAACGACACATCATATCAGTTTGACTTCTTGAGTATTATGAATTCTAAGATTAACAGCCAATGTTTTTTAAAATCTAAAAAAAATTAACAAAAAGAGGAAGGGAGGTAACGAAGCCACATAATCATTACCAAGTAAATGAAGTGAAAAGCAAACAGTAAAGTAGATGTCGATTGTACCCGAATCTTTAAACCTCTCACATCATAACATAGGAAGTAAGATTAAAGTTAAATGTAGGAATTTAGATAAACATCGAAGAAAACAGAAATAATCACTTGAAGTAGAGATTTTCAGGGACCAGGGACTTAAACCACGCAATAAGCAAGGCACGCTGCAATATGAATCCAAAATGGCCTCATGTGGAGAGAGTAGCTCTTTCTTATGTAAAGTTCTCAAGGGACTTTCTTGCACAGTTTCATGGACCCTCGCTCTAAGTTTGTAACAAAGAAGTGCAGGGTTCTATTAAGCTAATGCATTCCATATATTTTGAAACACTTTATAAAGGAACGAAAGATCTATTAACAATGGGATATAATTATATTAATAAAATGCAAAGCAACCAACGAGCAAAGTTTAGTAAAGTACTCTTCATACATAACACTCTGCAGCCGCTTTGACCGCTTTCCAGACGTAAGTAAATCAGATGTTTTTTCATGCAATTAATCTCTTCAAGTCTTTGGCCACATTACTGTCAATAATAAAATGAACAAAAATTTCACATTCCCACGCTCATTACAAAGTCCCTCAATAGGAAAAGTAAAAGTTGTACGGAAAGTGAAGTACATTCTCGAAAGTCAGTGTTGTTATATTTTATATATATACTTATATATATATTTATATATATAGAAAGCCAATTATTTTTCATTTTATAAGAGGTGAACTGTACAACGAATCCAGATACTTATATATATATTTATATATATAGAAAGCCAATTATTTTTCATTTTATAAGAGGTGAACTGTACAACGAATCCAGAGTAAAGAAATCGGTATTCAAAACCTGGGTTAGAGCCTGTCAAGATGGTCATGTGTCGGAATTTGAGGTGTATCAAAAATATCGAAGTACCAAGGTGGGATTGTGAAAAGAAGAAAGGCATACCAATAGCAAGACCTCTTGCTGCAAAAGAATAGAATGTAATTTATGGGCAATGTAGATATGTCTGATCATAAGATAGCACACTATCCTCGCGCTGCAAAAGTCGAAACTTTTACCATAGAATTGCTTTTTCATTTTTGAAACGTATCCGTTGCTAACCCTTGAATTCCTTTCAATCGCCAAAACATTGAAATGTTTCTTCTGGAGTTTAAAGCGTCAATAGCTATCACCATGACAAATGAGCAAGCCAAAAGGCGAGGTAGACCGGCATATGTACGTGAAAAGCCCTTTGAAACATCCCAAAAACTGCACTAAAGCCGATCATTTTCTTGTCTGTCCGTCAGTCCCCTGCCAATGAGCTCTTGTATTTAATCAAGTCAAAATATTTTGGATATTTCGACGAAATATGGTACACTGATGTGAATGAATGATGTGATGAAAATGTATTGTCTCGGATGGCTTTTTCGATCATTCTCCACATAAGACTTTATTTTGTAAAATCATGAAATAAAAAATATGCGATTTTCAAAGTTCTTTGACAAAAATTGATGGGTAAAAGTATTTTGGCATTCTACACTGATCTGAAATATTTGGATTAAATGGACCAATTTTTTGCAAAAAGAATAGAATGTAATTTATGGGCAATGTAGATATGTCTGATCATAATATAGCACACTATCCTCGCGCTGCAAAAGTCGAAACTTTTACCATAGAATTGCTTTTTCATTTTTGAAACGTATCCGTTGCTAACCCTTGAATTCCTTTCAATCGCCAAAAACATTGAAATGTTTCTTCTGGAGTTTAAAGCGTCAATAGCTATCACCATGACAAATGGGCAAGCCAAAAGGCGAGGTAGACCGGCATATGTACGTGAAAAGCCCTTTGAAACATCCCAAAAGCTGCACTAAAGCTGATCCTGAAATCAGACTGGATGGTATAGAACCGTATCTCAC